>OU896711.1:46468851-46772387 GCA_918026855.4 Phaedon cochleariae
TACCAACCGTTATATCGTTTCCATGTCTTTCATGGACCCAATAGAATCTATTTTCTTCGACACTCACAGAGCGTATTCCTCTGTTTTCCCAATAAGAGAAAGGCGAGGGCGCACGCGTATATCCATCATTGTTTCTAACCCCAAGCAGTCTTCTTAAACAGGAGTCACATGTACCGAGAACAATCCAGCTCTCAGCTGCAACTATCATATCATTGAAAGCCACGTCCTCCTCCTCAACGGTGAGTTGGACGAATAGCTCCAATGTTAATCTCAAGTTCAAACCCCGTAAACCTCTCGCGAAACGTTGTTCCAGGCATGCTAGGAACCGATCTCCAACACATTTTATATCTCTAGCGACATTTCCGAGGGCTAAACCTCTTCGTCTAGCTCTCAATCTTACATCGTCAACGTTAATCATACGCTCTATGTTTGCTATTGTGATATCATAAGGATGACCAATCCATCTATCATAGACGCCTCTATTTTGATTAATCTTACAAATAATCCCACTGACACTTTTTGCATATAGAAATAAAGTAATTGGCTCATCATAGCTTCCATACACGCTGCGAATTATGTACACAGCGTTCTGCCTAAAGTTACCTAATCTATAACTAGTCGCATTTACATCATCATCAAATACTTTAAGACTTCCAACTCTATTTCCATTATTCGAGCGCTGCCTGAAAACTATCTCTTCATTAGCTTGCATGCGGAATAATCCGCGTACGAGTACCTCCCCACCATTCATTTCCTCGTGTACGTCTATGTAATCTACATCATTGTTCGTAGGTTTGTGAAGGTTGTATAATATGCGTAGCACATTAAAATCGCCATTTGGTCTAGTGTTTCCAACCATAGTATTCAAATCGTTTTCCACTGGACCAGCTACATTTGCCTGGGCGTTTTCATTATTAACAGCATTAATCACGGTCACAGCAGGGTTTGCGTTTCTGCCTCTAGAAACGCGCCGAGCGATACCGGGAGTAGCACCTCGAGGTAGGCTATACATTTTAACGTGTATGAGAAATTAAACTCACATGAAATCTATTTAGCAGGAAAGTATGTGATCTTATGGTGGATTTTGGAAATATAAATTAATTTGAATAATGAAAAAACGAATGATCTTGAAATAATGTATGTGCATCATTTGAATCTCAAAATAAAAAGATAGGATATCAAAGATTACCACTATATGAAAAAACACAAAAGAACAATAGAATTGCATTACAATCGAAAATTTATGACAAAACTTACATCAATTTGCATTTCACACTCTCAGAAAAACGGATCCTCGCTATCCTTAGAATCTTCACCACGTTCGTGATTCCCAGAAGTATCCATGTTCATCTCGTTGACGTTGGTCAAAATCGTTACAGCTTTTGTCGGAAGTTTGATAGTTAGCTTTGGCACTTTCCTTTCCTCTTCAGAGCTAGTACCCGTTTTTTGTCGCTTCTTCTTCCTCATCCCAGCCGTTTTCTTCATAAATTCCTGCCAACACCCCGGTGTAGGTGGAATTATATCACCATGTGAGTCTTTTTCTGCTTCTTCCTCCGAAGAAGTATTCAATTCTAACTCCTTTTCCTCGTTCCGTTCATCTTTCTCTTCTTCTTCTGTTTGGTTCAATACTTTGGACTCATTTATCTGATCTTCCGGTATTTCTAACTGCGACTCTATATTTTCCGGCTGCCTTCCTTCATTATCATCAACAACTGGAGCGCTTGCTCTTCTGATTTCGTGTATTCGAGTCAGAGGCCTTTTTGGACACTCTCTTGTTTCATGCCCTGGTTCTGCACAAACTAAACAGGTGCGAACCTGATTGGGATACGTAACCAATGAGGTACACCCTTCGATCGCCACATACGACGGGATTGTTTTTTTTATGGCTATCCACATTGATCGTATTCCAGTATCCACATGGAAAAGACCATCACCAACATATTTTTCATTTCGAATACTTTTCACAATTCCATACTTTGACATCATCTCCTTGATTGTCTGGTTGTCCATTTCCAGTGGAAAATCGTAAATCTTCACCATTATATCATCAGCATCTTCTGTTATGGAGACATCAAATTCATCTCCTTCCTCTCCTACGTATTTGACTATCCCATCACCAAACTCCTGCAGGATTGCCTGCATCTTCAGGTTTGATACCAACTTGAGGAACACCTTATGCTTAACATGATCAAATTGTATTCCTACTATTTGATCTACGTTACACTTCAGAACGTTTTCAATCCACATATGAAGATTTGTGTTCGATGGTTTTTTCCGAACGTTCTTAAAATTTGGAGTAAGCGTATTTACTCACTTAATCACCATACTGAATCACTCTTATCGCTTGCACTTATCACTCGTCGCACGTCTGTACTCAACGGAGTCTAATACAAGACTGGGCCCCTCGTTAACCTTGATTAAGCTGAAATTAAGTCCTACACGGACACCAAACAATATAACATAATGAAATAATTACGTCAATAGCGTTATAACACTTATACGTTCATTAAAAAAAAATCAGGATTACCTACGAATCGTTTATTTATTTTTCCATCCACCTGATTATACTTATATTGCATCGAAGCACTTATTCGTTTCGTTAACAAACCAATCGTCATGACCTGGAACATATCATCATCTCTATGAGCTTGAATATCTCTGAAAATCTTTTTATGAACTCTTTCCGTTATCATCCAAATACGCAGGTGCGTAATTAGAGATGTAAGCTTTACATTCATTCCATCCAGCAGACGCAGGTTGCAATAGTGATCTATAAGAGTTCTTTGAAAGTTTCTATCCCTCATTCCGGCTGACTGATACCATTGAATTAGCCCTAAATCACAATTTTCCAATATCAATGATCTAATATGATGGAAGAAACCGTTTAATATGAAATTTAAACTAGCGAAATAGATACTCTCCACAAGTATTGACTCAATAGTTCCATCTACTTCAACACGCATAGTGATATATCTATCTGTTGTATCCAGTAATAAAAAATCATGACTCCCCAAACAATGCAAAATCTTACCAACCGTTATATCGTTTCCATGTCTTTCATGGACCCGATAGAATCTATTTTCTTCGACACTCACAGAGCGTATTCCTCTGTTTTCCCAATAAGAGAAAGGCGAAGGCGCACGCGTATATCCATCAATGTTTATAACCCTAAGCAGTCTTCTTAAACAGGAGTCACATTTACCGAGAACAATCCAGCTCTCAGCTGCAACTATCATATCATTGAAAGCCACGTCCTCCTCCTCAACGGTGAGTTGGACGAATAGCTCCAATGTTAATCTCAAGTTTAAACCCCGTAAACCTCTCGCGAAACGTTGTTCCAGGCATGCTAGGAACCAATCTCCAACACATTTTATATCTCTAGCGACATTTCCGAGGGCTAAACCTCTTCGTCTAGCTCTCAATCTTACATCGTCTACGTTAATCATACGCTCTATGTTTGCTATTGTGATATCATAAGGATGACCAATCCATCTATCATAGACGCCTCTATTTTGATTAATCTTACAAATAATCCCACTGACACTTTTTGTATATAGAAATAAAGTAATTGGCTCATCATAGCTTCCATACACGCTGCGAATTATGTACACAGCGTTCTGCCTAAAGTTACCTAATCTATAACTAGTCGCATTTACATCATCATCAAATACTTTAAGACTTCCGACTCTATTTACATTATTCGAGCGCTGCCTGACAACTATCTCTTCATTAGCTTGCATGCGGAATAATCCGCGTACGAGTACCTCCCCACCATTCATTTTCTCGTGTACGTCTATGTAATCTACATCATTGTTCGTAGGTTTGTAAAGGTCGTATAATATGCTTAGCACATTAAAATCGCCATTTGGCCTAGTGTTTCCAACCATAGTATTCAAATCGTTTTCCACTGGACCAGCTACATTTGCCTGGGCGTTTTCATTATTAACAGCATCAATCACGGTCACAGCAGGGTTTGCGTTTCTGCCTCTAGAAACGCGCCGAACGATACCGGGAGTAGCACCTCGAGGTAGGCTAAACATTTTAACGTGTGTGAGAAATTAAACTCACATGAAATCTATTTAGCAGGAAAGTATGTGATCTTATGGTGGATTTTGGAAATATAAATTAATTTGAATAATGAAAAAACGAATGATCTTATAATAATGTATGTGCATCATTTGAATCTCACAATAAAAAGATAGGATATCAGAGATTACCACTATATGAAAGAACACAAAAGAACAATAGAATTGCATTACAATCGAAAATTTATCACAAAACTTACATCAATTTGCATTTCACACTCTCAGAAAAACGGATCCTCGCTATCCTTAGAATCTTCACCACGTTCGTGATTCCCAGAAGTATCCATGTTCATCCAGTCGACGTTGGTCAAAATCGTTACAGCTTTTGTCGGAAGTTTAATAGTTAGCTTTAGCACTTTCCTTTCCTCTTCAGAGCTAGTACCCGTTTTTTGCGCTTCTTCTTCCTCATCCCAGCCGTTTTCTTCATAAATTCCTGCCAACACCCCGGTGTAGGTGGAATTATATCACCATGTGAGTCACTTTCTGCTTCTTCCTCCGAAGAAGTATTCAATTCTAACTCCTCCTCCTACGAATCGGCTATTTATCCTTCCCTCCACCCGATTATACTCATATTGCATCGAAGCACTTATTCGTTTCGTTAACAAACCAATCGTCATGACCTGGAACATATCAACATCTCTATGAGCTCGAATATCTCTGAAAATCACTTTATGAACTCTTTCCGTTATCATATAAATACGCAGGTGCGTAAGTAAAGATGTAAGCTTTACATTCATTCCATCCAGCAGACGCAGGTTACAATAGTGATCTATAAGAGTTCTTTGAAAGTTTCTATCCCTCATTCCGGCTGACTGATACCATTGAATTAGCCCTAAATCACAATTTTCCAATATCAATGATCTAATATGATGAAAGAAACCGTTTAATATGAAATTTAAACTAGCGGAATAGATACTCTCCACAAGTATTGACTCAATAGTTCCATCTACTTCAACACGCATAGTGATATATCTATCTGTTGTATCCAGTAATAAAAAATCATGACTCCCCAAACAATGCAAAATCTTACCAACCGTTATATCGTTTCCATGTCTTTCATGGACCCAATAGAATCTATTTTCTTTGACACTCACAGAGCGTATTCCTCTGTTTTCCCAATAAGAGGAAGGCGAGGGCGCACGCGTATATCCATCATTGTTTCTAACCCTAAGCAGTCTTCTTAAACAGGAGTCACATGTACCGAGAACAATCCAGCTCTCAGCTGCAACTATCATATCATTGAAAGCCACGTCCTCCTCCTCAACGGTGAGTTGGTCGAATAGCTCCAATGTTGATCTCAAGTTTAAACCCCGTAAACCTCTCGCGAAACGTTGTTCCAGGCATGCTAGGAACCGATCTCCAACACATTTTATATCTCTAGCGACATTTCCGAGGGCTAAACCTCTTCGTCTAGCTCTCAATCTTACATCGTCTACGTTAATCATACGCTCTATGTTTGCTATTGTGATATCATAAGGATGACCAATCCATCTATCATAGACGCCTCTATTTTGATTAATCTTACAAATAATCCCACTGACACTTTTTGCATATAGAGATAAAGTAATTGGCTCATCATAGCTTCCATACACGCTGCGAATTATGTACACAGCGTTCTGCCTAGAGTTACCTAATCTATAACTAGTCGCATTTACATCATCATCAAATACTTTAAGACTTCCGACTCTATTTCCATTATTCGAGCGCTGCCTGACAACTATCTCTTCAATAGCTTGCATGCGGAATAATCCGCGTACGAGTACCTCCCCACCATTCATTTCCTCGTGTACGTCTATGTAATCTACATCATTGTTCGTAGGTTTGTGAAGGTCGTATAATATGCGTAGCACATTAAAATCGCCATTTCGCCTAGTGTTTCCAACCATAGTATTCAAATCGTTTTCCACTGGACCAGCTACATTTGCCTGGGCGTTTTCATTATTAACAGCATCAATCACGGTCACAGCAGGGTTTGCGTTTCTGCCTCTAGAAACGCGCCGAACGATACCGGGAGTAGCACCTCGAGGTAGGCTAAACATTTTAACGTGTGTGAGAAATTAAACTCACATGAAATCTATTTAGCAGGAAAGTATGTGATCTTATGGTGGATTTTGGAAATATAAATTAATTTGAATAATGAAAAAACGAATGATCTTGAAATAATGTATGTGCATCATTTGAATCTCAAAATAAAAAGATAGGATATCAGAGATTACCACTATATGAAAAAACACAAAAGAACAATAGAATTGCATTACAATCGAAAATTTATCACAAAACTTACATCAATTTGCATTTCACACTCTCAGAAAAACGGATTCTAGCTATCCTTAGAATCTTCACCACGTTCGTGATTCCCAGAAGTATCCATGTTCATCCCGTCGACGTTGGTCAAAATCGTTACAGCTTTTGTCGGAAGTTTAATATCTAGCTTTGGCACTTTCCTTTCCTCTTCAGAGCTAGTATCCATTTTTTGTCGCTTCTTCTTCCTCATCCCAGCCGTTTTCTTCATAAATTCCTGCCAACACCCCGGTGTAGGTGGAATTATATCACCATGTGAGTCACTTTCTGCTTCTTCCTCCGAAGAAGTATTCAATTCTATCTCCTTTTCCTCGTTCCGTTCATCTTTCCCTTCTTCTTCTGTTTGGTTCAATACTGTGGACTCATTTATCTGATCTTCCGGTATTTCTAACTGCGACTCTATATTTTCCGGCTGCCTTCCTTCATTATCAGTAACAACTGGAGCACTTGGTCTTCTGATTTCGTGTATTCGATTCAGAGGCCTTTTAAAACACTCTCTTTTTTCATGCCCTGGTTCTTCACAAACTAAACAGGTGCGAACCTGATTGGGATACGTAACCAATGAGGTACACCCTTCGATCGCCACATACGACGGGATTGGTTTTTTCATGGCTATCCACATTGATCGTATTCCAGTTTCCACATTGAAAAGCCCATCACCAACATATTTTTCATTTCGAATACTTTTCACAATTCCATACTTCGACATCTTCTCCTTGATTGTCTGGTTGTCCATTTCCAATGGAAAATCGTAAATCTTCACCATTATATCATCAGCATCTTCTGTTATGAAAACATCAAATTCATCTCCTTCCTCTCCTACGTATTTGACTATCCCATCACTAAACTCCTGCAGGATTGCCTGCATCTTCAGGTTTGATACCAACTTGAGGAACACCTTATGCTTAACATGATCGAATTGTATTCCTACTATTTGATCTACGTTACACTTCAGAACGTTTTCAATCCACATATGAAGATTTGTGTTCGATGGTTTTCTCCGAACGTTCCTAAAATTTAGAGTTAGCGTATTTACTCGCTTAATCATCATACTGAATCACTCTTATCGCTTGCACTTATCACTCGTCGCACGTCTGTACTCAACGGTGTCTAATACAAGACTGGGCCCCTCGTTAACCTTGATTGAGCTGAAATTGAGTCCTACACGGACACCAAACAATATAACATGATGAAATAATTACGTCAATAGCGTTATAACACTTATACGTTTATTCCAAAAAAGTCAGGCTTACCTACGAATCGTTTATTTATTCTTCCCTCCACCCGATTATACTCGTATTGCATCGAAGCACTTATTCGTTTCGTTAACAAACCAATCGTCATTACCTGGAACATATCATCATCTCTATGAGCTTGAATATCTCTGAAAATCACTTTATGAACTCTTCCCGTTATCATCCAAATACGCAGGTGCGTAATTAAAGATGTAAGCTTTACATCCATTCCATCCAGCAGACGCAGGTTGCAATAGTGATCTATAAGAGTTCTTTGAAAGTTTATATCCCTCATTCCGGCTGACTGATACCATTGAATTAGCCCTGAATCACAATTTTCCAATATCAATGATCTAATATGATAGAAGAATACGTTTAATATGAAATTTAAACTAGCGAAATAGATACTCTCCACAAGTATTGTTTCAATAGTTCCATCTACTTCAACACGCATAGTGATAGATCTATCTGTTGTATCCAGTAATAAAATATCATGACTCCCCGAACAATGCAAAATCTTACCAACCGTTATATCGTTTCCATGTCTCTCATGGACCCAATAGAATCTATTTTCTTCGACACTCACAGAGCGTATTCCTCTGTTTTCCCAATAAGAGAAAGGCGAGGGCGCACGCGTATATCCATCATTGTTTCTAACCCCAAGCAGTCTTCTTAAACAGGAGTCACATGTACCGAGAACAATCCAGCTCTCAGCTGCAACTATCATATCATTGAAAGCCACGTCCTCCTCCTCAACGGTGAGTTGGACGAATAGCTCCAATGTTAATCTCAAGTTTAAACCCCGTAAACCTCTCGCGAAACGTTGTTCCAGGCATGCTAGGAACCGATCTCCAACACATTTTATATCTCTAGCGACATTTCCGAGGGCTAAACCTCTTCGTCTAGCTCTCAATCTTACATCGTCAACGTTAATCATACGCTCTATGTTTGCTATTGTGATATCATAAGGATGACCAATCCATCTATCATAGACGCCTCTATTTTGATTATTCTTACAAATAATCCCACTGACACTTTTTGCATATAGAAATAAAGTAATTGGCTCATCATAGCTTCCATACACGCTGCGAATTATGTACACAGCGTTCTGCCTAAAGTTACCTAATCTATAACTAGTCGCATTTACATCATCATCAAATACTTTAAGACTTCCGACTCTATTTCCATTATTCGAGCGCTGCCTGACAACTATCTCTTCATTAGCTTGCATGCGGAATAATCCGCGTACGAGTACCTCCCCACCATTCATTTCCTCGTGTAAGTCTATGTAATCTACATCATTGTTCGTAGGTTTGTGAAGGTTGTATAATATGCGTAGCACATTAAAATCGCCATTTGGTCTAGTGTTTCCAACCATAGTATTCAAATCGTTTTCCACTGGACCAGCTACATTTGCCTGGGCGTTTTCATTATTAACAGCATCAATCACGGTCACAGCAGGGTTTGCGTTTCTGCCTCTAGAAACGCGCCGAGCGATACCGGGAGTAGCACCTCGAGGTAGGCTAAACATTTTAACGTGTATGAGAAATTAAACTCACATGAAATCTATTTAGCAGGAAAGTATGTGATCTTATGGTGGATTTTGGAAATATAAATTAATTTGAATAATGAAAAAACGAATGATCTTGAAATAATGTATGTGCATCATTTGAATCTCAAAAAAAGAGATAGGATATCAAAGATTACCACTATATGAAAAAACACAAAAGAACAATAGAATTGCATTACAATCGAAAATTTATGACAAAACTTACATCAATTTGCATTTCACACTCTCAGAAAAACGGATCCTCGCTATCCTTAGAATCTTCACCACGTTCGTGATTCCCAGAAGTATCCATGTTCATCCCGTTGACGTTGGTCAAAATCGTTACAGCTTTTGTCGGAAGTTTAATAGTTAGCTTTGGCACTTTCCTTTCCTCTTCAGAGCTAGTACCCGTTTTTTGTCGCTTCTTCTTCCTCATCCCAGCCGTTTTCTTCATAAATTCCTGCCAACACCCCGGTGTAGGTGGAATTATATCACCATGTGAGTCTTTTTCTGCTTCTTCCTCCGAAGAAGTATTCAATTCTAACCCCTTTTCCTCGTTCCGTTCATCTTTCTCTTCTTCTTCTGTTTTGTTCAATACTTTGGACTCATTTATCTGATCTTCCGGTATTTCTAACTGCGACTCTATATTTTCCGGCTGCCTTCCTTCATTATCATCAACAACTGGAGCGCTTGGTCTTCTGATTTCGTGTATTCGAGTCAGAGGCCTTTTTGGATACTCTCTTTTTTTATGCCCTGGTTCTTCACAAACTAAACAGGTGCGAACCTGATTGGGATACGTAACCAATGAGGTACACCCTTCGATCGCCACATACGACGGGATTGGTTTTTTCATGGCTATCCACATTGATCGTATTCCAGTTTCCACATTGAAAAGCCCATCACCAACATATTTTTCATTTCGAATACTTTTCACAATTCCATACTTTGACATCTTCGCCTTGATTGTCTGGTTGTCCATTTCCAGTGGAAAATCGTAAATCTTCACCATTATATCATCAGCATCTTCTGTTATGAAGACATCAAATTCATCTCCTTCCTCTCCTACGTATTTGACTATCCCATCACTAAACTCCTGCAGGATTGCCTGCATCTTCAGGTTTGATACCAACTTGAGGAACACCTTATGCTTAACATGATCAGATTATATTCCTACTATTTGATCTACGTTACACTTCAGAACGTTTTTAATCCACATATGAAGATTTGTGTTCGATGGTTTTTTCCGAACGTTCTTAAAATTTAAAGTTAGCGTAGTAACTCGCTTAATCACCATACTGAATCACTCTTATCGCTTGCACTTATCACTCGTCGCACATCTGTACTCAACGGTGTCTAATACAAGACTGGGCCCCTCGTTAACCTTGATTAAGCTGAAATTAAGTCCTACACGGACACCAAACAATATAACATAATGAAATATTTACGTCAATAGCGTTATAACACTTATACGTTCATTAAAAAAAAATCAGGATTACCTACGAATCGTTTATTTATTCTTCCATCCACCTGATTATACTTATATTGCATCGAAGTACTTATTCGTTTCGTTAACAAACTAATCGTCATGACCTGGAACATATCATCATCTCTATGAGCTTGAATATCTCTGAAAATCACTTTATGAACTCTTCCCGTTATCATCCAAATACGCAGGTGCGTAATTAAAGATGTAAGCTTTACATTCATTCCATCCAGCAGACGCAGGTTACAATAGTGATCTATAAGAGTTCTTTGAAAGTTTCTATCCCTCATTCCGGCTGACTGATACCATAGAATTAGCCCTAAATCACAATTTTCCAATATCAATGATCTAATATGATGGAAGAAACCGTTCAATATGAAATTTAAACTAGCGAAATAGATACTCTCCACAAGTATCGACTCAATAGTTCCATCTACTTCAACACGCATAGTGATATATCTATCTGTTGTATCCAGTAATAAAAAATCATGACTCCCCAAACAATGCAAAATCTTACCAACCGTTATATCGTTTCCATGTCTTTCATGGACCCGATAGAATCTATTTTCTTCGACACTCACAGAGCGTATTCCTCTGTTTTCCCAATAAGAGAAAGGCGAGGGCGCACGCGTATATCCATCATTGTTTATAACCCTAAGCAGTCTTCTCGAACAGGAGTCACATGTACCGAGAACAATCCAGCTCTCAGCTGCAACTATCATATCATTGAAAGCCACGTCCTCCTCCTCAACGGTGAGTTGGACGAATAGCTCCAATGTTAATCTCAAGTTTAAACCCTGTAAACCTCTCGCGAAACGTTGTTCCAGGCATGCTAGGAACCGATCTCCAACACATTTTATATCTCTAGCGACATTTCCGAGGGCTAAACCTCTTCGTCTAGCTCTCAATCTTACATCGTCAACGTTAATCATACGCTCTATGTTTGCTATTGTGATATCATAAGGATGACCAATCCATCTATCATAGACGCCTCTATTTTGATTAATCTCACAAATAATCCCACTGACACTTTTTGCATATAGAAATAAAGTAATTGGCTCATCATAGCTTCCATACACGCTGCGAATTATGTACACAGCGTTCTGCCTAAAGTTACCTAATCTATAACTAGTCGCATTTACATCATCATCAAATACTTCATTGCCATTATTCGAGCGCTGCCTGACAACTATCTCTTCATTAGCTTGCATGCGGAATAATCCGCGTACGAGTACCTCCCCACCATTCATTTCCTCGTGTACGTCTATGTAATCTACATCATTGTTCGTAGGTTTGTGAAGGTTGTATAATATGCGTAGCACATTAAAATCGCCATTTGGTCTAGTGTTTCCAACCATAGTATTAAAATCGTTTTCCACTGGACCAGCTACATTTGCCTGGGCGTTTTCATTATTAACAGCATTAATCACGGTCACAGCAGGGTTTGCGTTTCTGCCTCTAGAAACGCGCCGAGCGATACCGGGAGTAGCACCTCGAGGTAGGCTATACATTTTAACGTGTATGAGAAATTAAACTCACATAAAATCTTTTTAGCAGGAAAGTATGTGATCTTATGGTGGATTTTGGATATATAAATTAATTTGAATAATGAAAAAACGAATGATCTTGAAATAATGTATGTGCATCATTTGAATCTCAAAATAAAAAGATAGGATATCAAAGATTACCACTATATGAAAAAACACAAAGGAACAATAGAATTGCATTACAATCGAAAATTTATCACAAAACTTACATCAATTTGCATTTCACACTCTCAGAAAAACGGATCCTCGCTATCCTTAGAATCTTCACCACGTTCGTGATTCCCAGAAGTATCCTTGTTCATCCCGTTGACGTTGGTCAAAATCGTTACAGCTTTTGTCGGAAGTTTAATAGTTAGCTTTGGCACTTTCCTTTCCTCTTCAGAGCTAGTACCCGTTTTTTGTCGCTTCTCCTTCCTCATCCCAGCCGTTTTCTTCATAAATTCCTGCCAACACCCCGGTGTAGGTGGAATTATATCACCATGTGAGTCACTTTCTGCTTCTTCCTCCGAAGAAGTATTCAATTCTAACTCCTTTTCCTCGTTATGTTCATCTTTCTCTTCTTCTTCTGTTTGGTTCAATACTTTGGACTCATTTATCTGATCTTCCGGTATTTCTAACTGCGACTCTATATTTTCCGGCAGCCTTCCTTCATTATCATCAACAACTGGAGCGCTTGGTCTTCTGATTTCGTGTATTCGATTCAGATGCCTTTTTGGACACTCTCTTTTTTCATGCCCTGGTTCTTCACAAACTAAACAGGTGCGAACCTGATTGGGATACGTAACCAATGAGGTACACCCTTCGATCGCCACATACGACGGGATTGGTTTTTTCATGGCTATCCACATTGATCGTATTCCAGTTTCCACATTAAAATGCCCATCACCAACACATTTTTCATTTCGAATACTTTTCACAATTTCATACTTTGACATCATCTCCTTGATTGTCTGGTTGTCCATTTCCAGTGGGAAATCGTAAATCTTCACCATTATATCATCAGCATCTACTGTTATGAAGACATCAAATTCATCTCCTTCCTCTCCTACGTATTTGACTATCCCATCACTAAACTCCTGCAGGATTGCCTGCATCTTCAGGTTTGATACCAACTTGAGGATTACCTTATGCTTAACATGATCAAATTGTATTCCTACTATTTGATCTACGTCACACTTCAGAACGTTTTCAATCCACATATGAAGATTTGTGTTCGATGGTTTTTTCCGAACGTTCTTAAAATTTGAAGTAAGCGTATTTACTCGCTTAATCACCATACTGAATCACTCTTATCGCTTGCACTTATCATTCGTCGCACGTCTGTACTCAACGGTGTCTAATACAAGACTGGGCCCCTCGTTAACCTTGATTAAGCTGAAATTAAGTCCTACACGGACACCAAACAATATAACATAATGAAATAATTACGTCAATAGCGTTATAACACTTATACGTTCATTAAAAAAAAATCAGGATTACCTACGAATCGTTTATTTATTCTTCCATCCACCTGATTATACTTATATTGCATCGAAGCACTTATTCGTTTCGTTAACAAACCAATCGTCATGACCTGGAACATATCATCATCTCTATGAGCTTGAATATCTCTGAAAATCACTTTATGAACTCTTCCCGTTATCATCCAAATACGCAGGTGCGTAATTAAAGATGTAAGCTTTACATTCATTCCATCCAGCAGACGCAGGTTGCAATAGTGATCTATAAGAGTTCTTTGAAAGTTTATATCCCTCATTCCGGCTGACTGATACCATTGAATTAGCCCTAAATCACAATTTTCCAATATCAATGATCTAATATGATAGAAGAAACCGTTTAATATGAAATTTAAACTAGCGAAATAGATACTCTCCACAAGTTTTGTTTCAATAGTTCCATCTACTTCAACACGCATAGTGATATATCTATCTGTTGTATCCAGTAATAAAATATCATGACTCCCCGAACAATGCAAAATCTTACCAACCGTTATATCGTTTCCATGTCTTTCATGGACCCAATAAAATCTATTTTCTTCGACACTCACAGAGCGTATTCCTCTGTTTTCCCAATAAGAGAAAGGCGAGGGCGCACGCGTATATCCATCATTGTTTCTAACCCTAAGCAGTCTTCTTAAACAGAAGTCACATGTACCGAGAACAATCCAGCTCTCAGCTGCAACTATCATATCATTGAAAGCCACGTCCTCCTCCTCAATGGTGAGTTGGACGAATAGCTCCAATGTTAATCTCAAGTTTAAACCCCGTAAACCTCTCGCGAAACGTTGTTCCAGGCATGCTAGGAACCAATCTCCAACACATTTTATATCTCAAGCGACATTTCCGAGGGCTAAACCTCTTCGTCTAGCTCTCAATCTTACATCATCTACGTTAATCATACGCTCTGTTTGCTATTGTGATATCATAAGGATGACCAATCTATCTATCATAGACGCCTCTATTTTGATTAATCTCACAAATAATCCCACTGACACTTTTTGCATATAGAAATAAAGTAATTGGCTCATCATAGCTTCCATACACGCTGCGAATTATGAACACAGCGTTCTGCCTAAAGTTACCTAATCTATAACTAGTCGCATTTACATCATCATCAAATACTTTAAGACTTCCGACTCTATTTCCATTATTCGAGCGCTGACTGACAACTATCTCTTCATTAGCTTGCATGCGGAATAATCCGTGTACGAGTACCTCCCCACCATTCATTTCCTCGTGTACGTCTATGTAATCTACATCATTGTTCGTAGGTTTGTGAAGGTCGTATAATATGCGTAGCACATTGAAATCGCCATTTGGCCTAGTGTTTCCAACCATAGTATTCAAATCGTTTTCCACTGGACCAGCTACATTTGCCTGGGCGTTTTCATTATTAACAGCATTATTCACGGTCACAGCAGGGTTTGCGTTTCTGCCTCTAGAAACGCGCCGAGCGATACCGGGAGTAGCACCTCGAGGTAGGCTATACATTTTAACGTTTTAACGTGTATGAGAAATTCAACTCACATGAAATCTATTCAGCAGGAAAGTATGTGATCTCATGGTGGATTTTTTGGAAATATAAATTAATTTGAATAATGAAAAAACGAATGATCTTGAAATAATGTATGTGCATCATTTGAATCTCAAAATAAAAAGATAGGACATCAAAGATTACCACTATATGAAAAAACACAAAAGAACAATAGAATTGCATTACAATCGAAAATTTATCACAAAACTTACATCAATTTGCATTTCACACTCTCAGAAAAACGGATCCTCGCTATCCTTAGAATTTCACCACGTTCGTGATTCCCAGAAGTATCCATGTTCATCCCGTCGACGTTGGTCAAAATCGTTACAGCTTTTGTCGGAAGTTTAATATTTAGCTTTGGCACTTTCCTTTCCTCTTCAGAGCTAGTTCCCATTTTTTGTCGCTTCTTCTTCCTCATCACAGCCGTTTTCTTCATAAATTCCTGCCAACACCCCGGTGTAGGTGGAATTATATCACCATGTGAGTCACTTTCTGCTTCTTCCTTCGAAGAAGTATTCAATTCTATCTCCTTTTCCTCGTTCCGTTCATCTTTCCCTTCTTCTTCTGTTTGGTTCAATACTTTGGACTCATTTATCGAATCTTCCACTATTTCTAACTGCGACTCTATATTTTCCGGCTGCCTTCCTTCATTATCAGTAACAACTGGAGCACTTGGTCTTCTGATTTCGTGTATTCGATTCAGAGGCCTTTTTGGACACTCCCTTTTTTCATGCCCTGGTTCTTCACAAACTAAACAGGTGCGAACCTGATTGGGATACGTAACCAATGAGGTACACCCTTCGATCGCCACATACGACGGGATTGGTTTTTTCATGGCTATCCACATTGATCGTATTCCAGTTTCCACATTGAAAAGCCCATCACCAACATATTTTTCATTTCGAATACTTTCCACAATTCCATACTTTGACATCTTCTCCTTGATTGTCTGGTTGTCCATTTCCAGTGGAAAATCGTAAATCTCCACCATTATATCATCAGCATCTTCTGTTATGAAGACATCAAATTCATCTCCTTCCTCTCCTACGTATTTGACTATCCCATCACTAAACTCCTGCAGGATTGCCTGCATCTTCAGGTTTGATACCAACTTGAGGAACACCTTATGCTTAACATGATCGAATTGTCTTCCTACTATTTGATCTACGTTACACTTCAGAACGTTTTTTTTTCGAACGTTCTTAAAATTCAAAGTTAGCGTATTTACTCGCTTAATCACCATACTGAATCACTCTTTTCGCTTGCACTTATCACTCGTCGCACATCTGTACTCAACGGTGTCTAATACAAGACTGGGCCCCTCGTTAACCTTGATTAAGCTGAAATTAAGTCCTACACGGACACCAAACAATATAACATAATGAAATATTTACGTCAATAGCGTTATAACACTTATTCGTTCATTAAAAAAAATCAGGATTACCTACGAATCGTTTATTTATTCTTCCATCCACCTGATTATACTTATATTGCATCGAAGCACTTATTCGTTTCGATAACAAACCAATCGTCATGACCTGGAACATATCATCATCTCTATGAGCTTGAATATCTCTGAAAATCACTTTATGAACTCTTCCCGTTATCATCCAAATACGCAGGTGCGTAATTAAAGATGTAAGCTTTACATTCATTCCATCCAGCAGACGCAGGTTACAATAGTGATCTATAAGAGTTCTTTGGAAGTTTCTATCCCTCATTCCGGCTGACTGATACCATTGAATTAGCCCTAAATCACAATTTTCCAATATCAATGATCTAATATGATGGAAGAAACCGTTTAATATGAAATTTAAACTAGCGAAATAGATACTCTCCACAAGTATTGACTCAATAGTTCGATCTACTTCAACACGCATAGTGATATATCTATCTGTTGTATCCAGTAATAAAAAATCATGACTCCCCAAACAATGCAAAATCTTACCAACCGTTATATCGTTTCCATGTCTTTCATGGACCCGATAGAATCTATTTTCTTCGACACTCACAGAGCGTATTCCTCCGTTTTCCCAATAAGAGAAAGGCGAGGGCGCACGCGTATATCCATCATTGTTTATAACCCTAAGCAGTCTTCTCGAACAGGAGTCACATGTACCGAGAACAATCCAGCTCTCAGCTGCAACTATCATATCATTGAAAGCCACGTCCTCCTCCTCAACGGTTAGTTGGACGAATAGCTCCAATGTTAATCTCAAGTTTAAACGCCGTAAACCTCTCGCGAAACGTTGTTCCAAGCATGCTAGGAACCAATCTCCAACACATTTTATATCTCTAGCGACATTTCCGAGGGCTAAACCTCTTCGTCTAGCTCTCAATCTTACATCGTCTACGTTAATCATACGCTCTATGTTTGCTATTGTGATATCATAAGGATGACCAATCCATCTATCATAGACGCCTCTATTTTGATTAATCTTACAAATAATCCCACTGACACTTTTTGTATATAGGAATAAAGTAATTGGCTCATCATAGCTTCCATACACGCTGCGAATTATGTACACAGCGTTCTGCCTAAAGTTACCTAATCTATAACTAGTCGCATTCACATCATCATCAAATACTTTAAGACTTCCGACTCTATTTCCATTATTCGAGCGCTGCCTGACAACTATCTCTTCATTAGCTTGCATGCGGAATAATCCGCGTACGAGTACCTCCCCACCATTCATTTCCTCGTGTACGTCTATGTAATCTACATCATTGTTCGTAGGTTTGTGGAGATCGTATAATATGCGTAGCACATTAAAATCGCCATTTGGCCTAGTGTTTCCAACCATAGTATTCAAATCGTTTTCCACTGGACCAGCTACATTTGCCTGGGCGTTTTCATTATTAACAGCATTAATCACGGTCACAGCAGGGTTTGCGTTTCTGCCTCTAGAAACGCGCCGAGCGATACCGGGAGTAGCACCTCGAGGTAGGCTATACATTTTAACGTGTATGAGAAATTAAACTGACATGAAATCTATCTACCAGGAAAGTATGTGATCTTATGGTGGATTTTGGAAATATAAATCAATTTGAATAATGAAAAAACGAATGATCTTGAAATAATGTATGTGCATCATTTGAATCTCAAAATAAAAAGATAGGATATCAAAGATTACCACTATATGAAAAAACACAAAAGAACAATAGAATTGCATTACAATCGAAAATTTATCACAAAACTTACATCAATTTGCATTTCACACTCTCAGAAAAACAGATCCTCGCTATCCTTAGAATCTTCACCACGTTCGTGATTCCCAGAAGTATCCATGTTCATCCCGTTGACGTTGGTCAAAATCGTTACAGCTTTTGTCGGAAGTTTAATAGTTAGCTTTGGCACTTTCCTTTCCTCTTCAGAGCTAGTACCCATTTTTTGTCGCTTCTTTTTCCTCATCCCAGCCGTTTTCTTCATAAATTCCTGCCAACACCCTGGTGTAGGTGGAATTATATCACCATGTGAGTCACTTTCTGCTTCTTCCTCCGAAGAAGTATTCATTTCTAACTCCTTTCCCTCGTTCCGTTCATCTTTCCCTTCTTCTTCTGTTTGGTTCAATACTTTGGACTCATTTATCTGATCTTCCGGTATTTCTAACTGCGACTCTATATTTTCCGGCTGCCTTTCTTCATTATCATTAACAACTGGAGCACTTGGTCTTCTGATTTCGTGTATTCGATTCAGAGGCCTTTTTGGACACTCTCTTTTTTCATGCCCTGGTTCTTCACAAACTAAACAGGTGCGAACCTGATTGGGATACGTAACCAATGAGGTACACCCTTCGATCGCCACATACGACGGGATTGGCTTTTTCATGGCTATCCACATTGATCGTATTCCAGTTTCCACATTGAAAAGCCCATCACCAACATATTTTTCATTTCGAATACTTTTCACAATTCCATACTTTGCCATCTTCTCCTTGATTGTCTGGTTGTCCATTTCCAGTGGAAAATCGTAAATCTTCACCATTATATCATCAGCATCTTCTGTTATGAAGACATCAAATTCATCTCCTTCCTCTCCTACGTATTTGACTATCCCATCACTAAACTCCTGCAGGATTGCATGCATCTTCAGGTTTGATACCAACTTGAGGAACTGTTATGCCTTTTAATCTCAGGGGGTGAGTATTAAAAAAAATGGAATAGAATAGAATAGTTTGGTTGATGAATTACCTAAGATCTACTAGGTGTTTTAAATCTTAATTGTATTGACAACAGAAAAAGTGTTTTTAGTGCCCAGTTTGATACCGTAGAAACTAGACACTGGTAGTTCAGCGGGACAAATGGGTGGGTACGTTAGGCACAGTAAAATTCTTAGTTTGATAGGGATGAATTTGCTTTTAATCACAAGTTATTCTGAAATGACAAATAATGTGCTTCAAATGTTACTAGTTGGCTCAATAAGACTCCAAAGTAACTGTGTATCAATATCAATGTTACCTAAGCAGAGTACAATCATTGCAACAACAAGAAATATTAAATTGACTGACTGAAATCAACTCTTCAGATCAGTGTGAAATAATTCAATAACTGCTCAAAATCAACTCTCTGAGACAGTATGATAATATATAACTTATTAAAGAACAAAATAACTCAGTAAATCAGTATCAATGAGACAAAAGAAATAATAAGGCCTATTTTACCGCAGTGCACTTTTGGTTTACAGGGGTATATTTTGTAACTATACTGAGTGTCTATTAAATCAATGACATGTTGCAATTATATTATGTTGAATGAAATTTTAAACTGCTGAATTATGGTTGGTAATAGTTTATCCCAAGTAAAATACTATCCCTGATGGTGCATGGAACGAACTCACCAAATTATGAGCAGGTCCTGATGTACAAGGGGATCAGGTGAAGTCAGCAGCGTCAGGTGAAGTCAGCAGAGTCAGGTGGTGTCTCCTGTATGTCGCCCTTCAGCCACAAATAATAAGGCTCCCAAAGCAGGCGAAAACAGAGCTACCGCACTAGCGCAGATTCCAGTACAGCAGTCCCAGGGAGCTGAAGGGGGCCAAATCTCGAATGCGACGATCGGGAGAGAAGGCTTTAGCCCGATAAAAGGAACCCTATATGGAATGACGACAATCGTGCGTTATTTTGCCAACACAAGGAATAAAAGAAAATAGCAGCTGATAATTTGAAGATCATATAATACCTTGGATGTTGTGTGAGTTCCAGGAGTGGTGGTGCAGGTCGGCTCGGCCACGTGGATTTCAGCCACGAAGAATTCCCCTATAGAGGCAACAGGAATCCCATCCCAGCGATGATAATGGATATCCCAATTTTGAGATCTTTTCCTAATTAATCCCAACACTAAGTAATGGAAAATCGAATGTTAGACAAATTCGAAATTATTCAAGAAACAGATCTCACGCCTTACTTTTGTGACCAGGCTGGTAGACTGCTGCAGACAAAATGGTGCCTATCAGGATCGAAGGGGCTGTCCTTGCCACATCTCACCGGAAGATCACCCTTTTTTGTGTATCTTCCCCTATACTCCCACACACATCAATCACACGGACGATATAAAATTATAGGTGGGAGATATCCGCGCGAACACCCTGTACATGGTATTTCTACCTCACCAGTGTAGTGAAAACTATGTCGATAATATCAAGAGAGGTATCTAGACCATCAGAAAAGAAGGAATATCATTAAATCATCATCTATTTCAAGTCAGAATATATTATTGCCAGTTTTATTGTTTGGATTTGAAACTTCAAATATTCAAACGCAGTCATGCGCAACTGAGGACCATTGTAGACCTGAATAGTGGGGCGAAATACATCATCATCTTCTTTCCGTGCGATGACCCTTCATCACAATGTAACATAACCTATAACGCCCATACTTACAAGGAATTAGTACCAAATCAACGAACAGGTACATAATGGCGAAGATACAGAGTGCCAAATCATCATAACGAGATATGGTGCTGATTGTGAGCCGTTAGAGCCCGTATTCGTGATGATAGCAAGGGAACTATGGGTCAATGTTCCATGATGACAATGTTGAAAATTCGAGAAGATGCATGCAGAGGTTCGCAGATAGTGGTCATCCGTTATTAGTGTCATTACCGTCAATAGAGACTAAACGTCATCAAGCTGACAGTGACATTTTCAATAATTACAATAATTACATAACAATGATATTTATTTGGAAATATGACGGCAACAATAATTACAAGAATGATATACTCGAAATTCAAGATGAAATTTGGCGAAATACCTGTGGACTGAATCAGTCATGTGCGACAATTCCAGGAACCAACTACCTACCTACCATAATTTGTAAACAAAACAGTCTGACCAAGATGTATGCAATAACGATAACTAGTAGGCTAAAAATCACAATATTATTCCTTATTTACAGCAGAAATAGAGTTAGAATCAATAACAACGAACAGAGAAATACCAATCGATAGCCAGTAGTAAACATCACAGATGAATTCAATTATGTACCAATGAAAAAGAGAGTGAAAAGTAGTATTGGACTATGGTTATTGAAACACTATTCAAATTCTAACAATTTATATTCACGATGTGTGCTCTACAAAAGATAAACGATTAATAATCGATATTCTCCAACGACTGTCCTCTTATTCATCATGTAACGTAACCATCTGAGTCATGTCTTACTAATAGAATCAGAAGGTATCGATGTATAGGGTGGTGCGGTGTAATATCCAGTTTCTAACAGTAGGTAAACAATAATGCATAGCTCTGTTTTCTGCAGTATTTTCGTGACGTCATGAACGAAGTGTAACAGAACACATTATGCTTAACATGATCAAATTGTATTCCTACTATTTGATCTACGTTACACTTCAGAACGTTTTCAATCCACATATGAAGATTTGTGTTCGATGGTTTTTTCCGAACGTTCTTAAAATTTAAAGTTAGCGTATTTACTCGCTTAATCACCATACTGAATCACTCTTATCGCTTGCACTTATCACTCGTCGCACGTCTGTACTCAACGGTGTCTAATACAAGACTGGGTCCCTCGTTAACCTTGATTAAGCTGAAATTAAGTCCTACACGGACACCAAACAATATAACATAATGAAATAATTACGTCAATAGCGTTATAACACTTATACGTTCATTCCAAAAAAGTCAGGATTACCTACGAATCGTTCATTTATTCTTCCATCCACCCGATTATACTCATATTGCATCGAAGCACTTATTCGTTTCGTTAACAAACCAATCGTCATGACCTGGAACATATCATCATCTCTATGAGCTTGAATATCTCTGAAAATCACTTTATGAACTCTTCCCGTTATCATCCAGATACGCAGGTGCGTAATTAAAGATGTAAGCTTTACATTCATTCCATCCAGCATACGCAGGTTACAATAGTGATCTATAAGAGTTCTTTGAAAGTTTCTATCCCTCATTCCGGCTGACTGATACCATTGAATTAGCCCTAAATCACAATTTTCCAATATCAATGATCTAATATGATGGAAGAAACCGTTTAATATGAAATTTAAACTAGCGAAATAGATACTCTCCACGAGTATTGACTCAATAGTTCCATCTACTTCAACACGCATAGTGATATATCTATCTGTTGTATCCAGTTATAAGAAATCATGACTCCCCAAACAATGCAAAATCTTACCAACCGTTATATCGTTTCCATGTCTTTCATGGACCCAATAGAATCTATTTTCTTCGACACTCACAGAGCGTATTCCTCTGTTTTCCCAATAAGAGAAAGGCGAGGGCGCACGCGTATATCCATCATTGTTTCTAACCCCAAGCAGTCTTCTTAAACAGGAGTCACATGTACCGAGAACAATCCAGCTCTCAGCTGCAACTATCATATCATTGAAAGCCACGTCCTCCTCCTCAACGGTGAGTTGGACGAATAGCTCCAATGTTAATCTCAAGTTCAAACCCCGTAAACCTCTCGCGAAACGTTGTTCCAGGCATGCTAGGAACCGATCTCCAACACATTTTATATCTCTAGCGACATTTCCGAGGGCTAAACCTCTTCGTCTAGCTCTCAATCTTACATCGTCAACGTTAATCATACGCTCTATGTTTGCTATTGTGATATCATAAGGATGACCAATCCATCTATCATAGACGCCTCTATTTTGATTAATCTTACAAATAATCCCACTGACACTTTTTGCATATAGAAATAAAGTAATTGGCTCATCATAGCTTCCATACACGCTGCGAATTATGTACACAGCGTTCTGCCTAAAGTTACCTAATCTATAACTAGTCGCATTTACATCATCATCAAATACTTTAAGACTTCCAACTCTATTTCCATTATTCGAGCGCTGCCTGAAAACTATCTCTTCATTAGCTTGCATGCGGAATAATCCGCGTACGAGTACCTCCCCACCATTCATTTCCTCGTGTACGTCTATGTAATCTACATCATTGTTCGTAGGTTTGTGAAGGTTGTATAATATGCGTAGCACATTAAAATCGCCATTTGGTCTAGTGTTTCCAACCATAGTATTCAAATCGTTTTCCACTGGACCAGCTACATTTGCCTGGGCGTTTTCATTATTAACAGCATTAATCACGGTCACAGCAGGGTTTGCGTTTCTGCCTCTAGAAACGCGCCGAGCGATACCGGGAGTAGCACCTCGAGGTAGGCTATACATTTTAACGTGTATGAGAAATTAAACTCACATGAAATCTATTTAGCAGGAAAGTATGTGATCTTATGGTGGATTTTGGAAATATAAATTAATTTGAATAATGAAAAAACGAATGATCTTGAAATAATGTATGTGCATCATTTGAATCTCAAAATAAAAAGATAGGATATCAAAGATTACCACTATATGAAAAAACACAAAAGAACAATAGAATTGCATTACAATCGAAAATTTATGACAAAACTTACATCAATTTGCATTTCACACTCTCAGAAAAACGGATCCTCGCTATCCTTAGAATCTTCACCACGTTCGTGATTCCCAGAAGTATCCATGTTCATCTCGTTGACGTTGGTCAAAATCGTTACAGCTTTTGTCGGAAGTTTGATAGTTAGCTTTGGCACTTTCCTTTCCTCTTCAGAGCTAGTACCCGTTTTTTGTCGCTTCTTCTTCCTCATCCCAGCCGTTTTCTTCATAAATTCCTGCCAACACCCCGGTGTAGGTGGAATTATATCACCATGTGAGTCTTTTTCTGCTTCTTCCTCCGAAGAAGTATTCAATTCTAACTCCTTTTCCTCGTTCCGTTCATCTTTCTCTTCTTCTTCTGTTTGGTTCAATACTTTGGACTCATTTATCTGATCTTCCGGTATTTCTAACTGCGACTCTATATTTTCCGGCTGCCTTCCTTCATTATCATCAACAACTGGAGCGCTTGCTCTTCTGATTTCGTGTATTCGAGTCAGAGGCCTTTTTGGACACTCTCTTGTTTCATGCCCTGGTTCTGCACAAACTAAACAGGTGCGAACCTGATTGGGATACGTAACCAATGAGGTACACCCTTCGATCGCCACATACGACGGGATTGTTTTTTTTATGGCTATCCACATTGATCGTATTCCAGTATCCACATGGAAAAGACCATCACCAACATATTTTTCATTTCGAATACTTTTCACAATTCCATACTTTGACATCATCTCCTTGATTGTCTGGTTGTCCATTTCCAGTGGAAAATCGTAAATCTTCACCATTATATCATCAGCATCTTCTGTTATGGAGACATCAAATTCATCTCCTTCCTCTCCTACGTATTTGACTATCCCATCACCAAACTCCTGCAGGATTGCCTGCATCTTCAGGTTTGATACCAACTTGAGGAACACCTTATGCTTAACATGATCAAATTGTATTCCTACTATTTGATCTACGTTACACTTCAGAACGTTTTCAATCCACATATGAAGATTTGTGTTCGATGGTTTTTTCCGAACGTTCTTAAAATTTGGAGTAAGCGTATTTACTCACTTAATCACCATACTGAATCACTCTTATCGCTTGCACTTATCACTCGTCGCACGTCTGTACTCAACGGAGTCTAATACAAGACTGGGCCCCTCGTTAACCTTGATTAAGCTGAAATTAAGTCCTACACGGACACCAAACAATATAACATAATGAAATAATTACGTCAATAGCGTTATAACACTTATACGTTCATTAAAAAAAAATCAGGATTACCTACGAATCGTTTATTTATTTTTCCATCCACCTGATTATACTTATATTGCATCGAAGCACTTATTCGTTTCGTTAACAAACCAATCGTCATGACCTGGAACATATCATCATCTCTATGAGCTTGAATATCTCTGAAAATCTTTTTATGAACTCTTTCCGTTATCATCCAAATACGCAGGTGCGTAATTAGAGATGTAAGCTTTACATTCATTCCATCCAGCAGACGCAGGTTGCAATAGTGATCTATAAGAGTTCTTTGAAAGTTTCTATCCCTCATTCCGGCTGACTGATACCATTGAATTAGCCCTAAATCACAATTTTCCAATATCAATGATCTAATATGATGGAAGAAACCGTTTAATATGAAATTTAAACTAGCGAAATAGATACTCTCCACAAGTATTGACTCAATAGTTCCATCTACTTCAACACGCATAGTGATATATCTATCTGTTGTATCCAGTAATAAAAAATCATGACTCCCCAAACAATGCAAAATCTTACCAACCGTTATATCGTTTCCATGTCTTTCATGGACCCGATAGAATCTATTTTCTTCGACACTCACAGAGCGTATTCCTCTGTTTTCCCAATAAGAGAAAGGCGAAGGCGCACGCGTATATCCATCAATGTTTATAACCCTAAGCAGTCTTCTTAAACAGGAGTCACATTTACCGAGAACAATCCAGCTCTCAGCTGCAACTATCATATCATTGAAAGCCACGTCCTCCTCCTCAACGGTGAGTTGGACGAATAGCTCCAATGTTAATCTCAAGTTTAAACCCCGTAAACCTCTCGCGAAACGTTGTTCCAGGCATGCTAGGAACCAATCTCCAACACATTTTATATCTCTAGCGACATTTCCGAGGGCTAAACCTCTTCGTCTAGCTCTCAATCTTACATCGTCTACGTTAATCATACGCTCTATGTTTGCTATTGTGATATCATAAGGATGACCAATCCATCTATCATAGACGCCTCTATTTTGATTAATCTTACAAATAATCCCACTGACACTTTTTGTATATAGAAATAAAGTAATTGGCTCATCATAGCTTCCATACACGCTGCGAATTATGTACACAGCGTTCTGCCTAAAGTTACCTAATCTATAACTAGTCGCATTTACATCATCATCAAATACTTTAAGACTTCCGACTCTATTTACATTATTCGAGCGCTGCCTGACAACTATCTCTTCATTAGCTTGCATGCGGAATAATCCGCGTACGAGTACCTCCCCACCATTCATTTTCTCGTGTACGTCTATGTAATCTACATCATTGTTCGTAGGTTTGTAAAGGTCGTATAATATGCTTAGCACATTAAAATCGCCATTTGGCCTAGTGTTTCCAACCATAGTATTCAAATCGTTTTCCACTGGACCAGCTACATTTGCCTGGGCGTTTTCATTATTAACAGCATCAATCACGGTCACAGCAGGGTTTGCGTTTCTGCCTCTAGAAACGCGCCGAACGATACCGGGAGTAGCACCTCGAGGTAGGCTAAACATTTTAACGTGTGTGAGAAATTAAACTCACATGAAATCTATTTAGCAGGAAAGTATGTGATCTTATGGTGGATTTTGGAAATATAAATTAATTTGAATAATGAAAAAACGAATGATCTTATAATAATGTATGTGCATCATTTGAATCTCACAATAAAAAGATAGGATATCAGAGATTACCACTATATGAAAGAACACAAAAGAACAATAGAATTGCATTACAATCGAAAATTTATCACAAAACTTACATCAATTTGCATTTCACACTCTCAGAAAAACGGATCCTCGCTATCCTTAGAATCTTCACCACGTTCGTGATTCCCAGAAGTATCCATGTTCATCCAGTCGACGTTGGTCAAAATCGTTACAGCTTTTGTCGGAAGTTTAATAGTTAGCTTTAGCACTTTCCTTTCCTCTTCAGAGCTAGTACCCGTTTTTTGCGCTTCTTCTTCCTCATCCCAGCCGTTTTCTTCATAAATTCCTGCCAACACCCCGGTGTAGGTGGAATTATATCACCATGTGAGTCACTTTCTGCTTCTTCCTCCGAAGAAGTATTCAATTCTAACTCCTCCTCCTACGAATCGGCTATTTATCCTTCCCTCCACCCGATTATACTCATATTGCATCGAAGCACTTATTCGTTTCGTTAACAAACCAATCGTCATGACCTGGAACATATCAACATCTCTATGAGCTCGAATATCTCTGAAAATCACTTTATGAACTCTTTCCGTTATCATATAAATACGCAGGTGCGTAAGTAAAGATGTAAGCTTTACATTCATTCCATCCAGCAGACGCAGGTTACAATAGTGATCTATAAGAGTTCTTTGAAAGTTTCTATCCCTCATTCCGGCTGACTGATACCATTGAATTAGCCCTAAATCACAATTTTCCAATATCAATGATCTAATATGATGAAAGAAACCGTTTAATATGAAATTTAAACTAGCGGAATAGATACTCTCCACAAGTATTGACTCAATAGTTCCATCTACTTCAACACGCATAGTGATATATCTATCTGTTGTATCCAGTAATAAAAAATCATGACTCCCCAAACAATGCAAAATCTTACCAACCGTTATATCGTTTCCATGTCTTTCATGGACCCAATAGAATCTATTTTCTTTGACACTCACAGAGCGTATTCCTCTGTTTTCCCAATAAGAGAAAGGCGAGGGCGCACGCGTATATCCATCATTGTTTCTAACCCTAAGCAGTCTTCTTAAACAGGAGTCACATGTACCGAGAACAATCCAGCTCTCAGCTGCAACTATCATATCATTGAAAGCCACGTCCTCCTCCTCAACGGTGAGTTGGACGAATAGCTCCAATGTTGATCTCAAGTTTAAACCCCGTAAACCTCTCGCGAAACGTTGTTCCAGGCATGCTAGGAACCGATCTCCAACACATTTTATATCTCTAGCGACATTTCCGAGGGCTAAACCTCTTCGTCTAGCTCTCAATCTTACATCGTCTACGTTAATCATACGCTCTATGTTTGCTATTGTGATATCATAAGGATGACCAATCCATCTATCATAGATGCCTCTATTTTGATTAATCTTACAAATAATCCCACTGACACTTCTTGCATATAGAGATAAAGTAATTGGCTCATCATAGCTTCCATACACGCTGCGAATTATGTACACAGCGTTCTGCCTAGAGTTACCTAATCTATAACTAGTCGCATTTACATCATCATCAAATACTTTAAGACTTCCGACTCTATTTCCATTATTCGAGCGCTGCCTGACAACTATCTCTTCAATAGCTTGCATGCGGAATAATCCGCGTACGAGTACCTCCCCACCATTCATTTCCTCGTGTACGTCTATGTAATCTACATCATTGTTCGTAGGTTTGTGAAGGTCGTATAATATGCGTAGCACATTAAAATCGCCATTTCGCCTAGTGTTTCCAACCATAGTATTCAAATCGTTTTCCACTGGACCAGCTACATTTGCCTGGGCGTTTTCATTATTAACAGCATCAATCACGGTCACAGCAGGGTTTGCGTTTCTGCCTCTAGAAACGCGCCGAACGATACCGGGAGTAGCACCTCGAGGTAGGCTAAACATTTTAACGTGTGTGAGAAATTAAACTCACATGAAATCTATTTAGCAGGAAAGTATGTGATCTTATGGTGGATTTTGGAAATATAAATTAATTTGAATAATGAAAAAACGAATGATCTTGAAATAATGTATGTGCATCATTTGAATCTCAAAATAAAAAGATAGGATATCAGAGATTACCACTATATGAAAAAACACAAAAGAACAATAGAATTGCATTACAATCGAAAATTTATCACAAAACTTACATCAATTTGCATTTCACACTCTCAGAAAAACGGATTCTAGCTATCCTTAGAATCTTCACCACGTTCGTGATTCCCAGAAGTATCCATGTTCATCCCGTCGACGTTGGTCAAAATCGTTACAGCTTTTGTCGGAAGTTTAATATCTAGCTTTGGCACTTTCCTTTCCTCTTCAGAGCTAGTATCCATTTTTTGTCGCTTCTTCTTCCTCATCCCAGCCGTTTTCTTCATAAATTCCTGCCAACACCCCGGTGTAGGTGGAATTATATCACCATGTGAGTCACTTTCTGCTTCTTCCTCCGAAGAAGTATTCAATTCTATCTCCTTTTCCTCGTTCCGTTCATCTTTCCCTTCTTCTTCTGTTTGGTTCAATACTGTGGACTCATTTATCTGATCTTCCGGTATTTCTAACTGCGACTCTATATTTTCCGGCTGCCTTCCTTCATTATCAGTAACAACTGGAGCACTTGGTCTTCTGATTTCGTGTATTCGATTCAGAGGCCTTTTAAAACACTCTCTTTTTTCATGCCCTGGTTCTTCACAAACTAAACAGGTGCGAACCTGATTGGGATACGTAACCAATGAGGTACACCCTTCGATCGCCACATACGACGGGATTGGTTTTTTCATGGCTATCCACATTGATCGTATTCCAGTTTCCACATTGAAAAGCCCATCACCAACATATTTTTCATTTCGAATACTTTTCACAATTCCATACTTCGACATCTTCTCCTTGATTGTCTGGTTGTCCATTTCCAATGGAAAATCGTAAATCTTCACCATTATATCATCAGCATCTTCTGTTATGAAAACATCAAATTCATCTCCTTCCTCTCCTACGTATTTGACTATCCCATCACTAAACTCCTGCAGGATTGCCTGCATCTTCAGGTTTGATGCCAACTTGAGGAACACCTTATGCTTAACATGATCGAATTGTATTCCTACTATTTGATCTACGTTACACTTCAGAACGTTTTCAATCCACATATGAAGATTTGTGTTCGATGGTTTTCTCCGAACGTTCCTAAAATTTAGAGTTAGCGTATTTACTCGCTTAATCATCATACTGAATCACTCTTATCGCTTGCACTTATCACTCGTCGCACGTCTGTACTCAACGGTGTCTAATACAAGACTGGGCCCCTCGTTAACCTTGATTGAGCTGAAATTGAGTCCTACACGGACACCAAACAATATAACATGATGAAATAATTACGTCAATAGCGTTATAACACTTATACGTTTATTCCAAAAAAGTCAGGATTACCTACGAATCGTTTATTTATTCTTCCCTCCACCCGATTATACTCGTATTGCATCGAAGCACTTATTCGTTTCGTTAACAAACCAATCGTCATGACCTGGAACATATCATCATCTCTATGAGCTTGAATATCTCTGAAAATCACTTTATGAACTCTTCCCGTTATCATCCAAATACGCAGGTGCGTAATTAAAGATGTAAGCTTTACATCCATTCCATCCAGCAGACGCAGGTTGCAATAGTGATCTATAAGAGTTCTTTGAAAGTTTATATCCCTCATTCCGGCTGACTGATACCATTGAATTAGCCCTGAATCACAATTTTCCAATATCAATGATCTAATATGATAGAAGAATACGTTTAATATGAAATTTAAACTAGCGAAATAGATACTCTCCACAAGTATTGTTTCAATAGTTCCATCTACTTCAACACGCATAGTGATAGATCTATCTGTTGTATCCAGTAATAAAATATCATGACTCCCCGAACAATGCAAAATCTTACCAACCGTTATATCGTTTCCATGTCTCTCATGGACCCAATAGAATCTATTTTCTTCGACACTCACAGAGCGTATTCCTCTGTTTTCCCAATAAGAGAAAGGCGAGGGCGCACGCGTATATCCATCATTGTTTCTAACCCCAAGCAGTCTTCTTAAACAGGAGTCACATGTACCGAGAACAATCCAGCTCTCAGCTGCAACTATCATATCATTGAAAGCCACGTCCTCCTCCTCAACGGTGAGTTGGACGAATAGCTCCAATGTTAATCTCAAGTTTAAACCCCGTAAACCTCTCGCGAAACGTTGTTCCAGGCATGCTAGGAACCGATCTCCAACACATTTTATATCTCTAGCGACATTTCCGAGGGCTAAACCTCTTCGTCTAGCTCTCAATCTTACATCGTCAACGTTAATCATACGCTCTATGTTTGCTATTGTGATATCATAAGGATGACCAATCCATCTATCATAGACGCCTCTATTTTGATTATTCTTACAAATAATCCCACTGACACTTTTTGCATATAGAAATAAAGTAATTGGCTCATCATAGCTTCCATACACGCTGCGAATTATGTACACAGCGTTCTGCCTAAAGTTACCTAATCTATAACTAGTCGCATTTACATCATCATCAAATACTTTAAGACTTCCGACTCTATTTCCATTATTCGAGCGCTGCCTGACAACTATCTCTTCATTAGCTTGCATGCGGAATAATCCGCGTACGAGTACCTCCCCACCATTCATTTCCTCGTGTAAGTCTATGTAATCTACATCATTGTTCGTAGGTTTGTGAAGGTTGTATAATATGCGTAGCACATTAAAATCGCCATTTGGTCTAGTGTTTCCAACCATAGTATTCAAATCGTTTTCCACTGGACCAGCTACATTTGCCTGGGCGTTTTCATTATTAACAGCATCAATCACGGTCACAGCAGGGTTTGCGTTTCTGCCTCTAGAAACGCGCCGAGCGATACCGGGAGTAGCACCTCGAGGTAGGCTAAACATTTTAACGTGTATGAGAAATTAAACTCACATGAAATCTATTTAGCAGGAAAGTATGTGATCTTATGGTGGATTTTGGAAATATAAATTAATTTGAATAATGAAAAAACGAATGATCTTGAAATAATGTATGTGCATCATTTGAATCTCAAAAAAAGAGATAGGATATCAAAGATTACCACTATATGAAAAAACACAAAAGAACAATAGAATTGCATTACAATCGAAAATTTATGACAAAACTTACATCAATTTGCATTTCACACTCTCAGAAAAACGGATCCTCGCTATCCTTAGAATCTTCACCACGTTCGTGATTCCCAGAAGTATCCATGTTCATCCCGTTGACGTTGGTCAAAATCGTTACAGCTTTTGTCGGAAGTTTAATAGTTAGCTTTGGCACTTTCCTTTCCTCTTCAGAGCTAGTACCCGTTTTTTGTCGCTTCTTCTTCCTCATCCCAGCCGTTTTCTTCATAAATTCCTGCCAACACCCCGGTGTAGGTGGAATTATATCACCATGTGAGTCTTTTTCTGCTTCTTCCTCCGAAGAAGTATTCAATTCTAACCCCTTTTCCTCGTTCCGTTCATCTTTCTCTTCTTCTTCTGTTTTGTTCAATACTTTGGACTCATTTATCTGATCTTCCGGTATTTCTAACTGCGACTCTATATTTTCCGGCTGCCTTCCTTCATTATCATCAACAACTGGAGCGCTTGGTCTTCTGATTTCGTGTATTCGAGTCAGAGGCCTTTTTGGATACTCTCTTTTTTGATGCCCTGGTTCTTCACAAACTAAACAGGTGCGAACCTGATTGGGATACGTAACCAATGAGGTACACCCTTCGATCGCCACATACGACGGGATTGGTTTTTTCATGGCTATCCACATTGATCGTATTCCAGTTTCCACATTGAAAAGCCCATCACCAACATATTTTTCATTTCGAATACTTTTCACAATTCCATACTTTGACATCTTCGCCTTGATTGTCTGGTTGTCCATTTCCAGTGGAAAATCGTAAATCTTCACCATTATATCATCAGCATCTTCTGTTATGAAGACATCAAATTCATCTCCTTCCTCTCCTACGTATTTGACTATCCCATCACTAAACTCCTGCAGGATTGCCTGCATCTTCAGGTTTGATACCAACTTGAGGAACACCTTATGCTTAACATGATCAGATTATATTCCTACTATTTGATCTACGTTACACTTCAGAACGTTTTTAATCCACATATGAAGATTTGTGTTCGATGGTTTTTTCCGAACGTTCTTAAAATTTAAAGTTAGCGTAGTAACTCGCTTAATCACCATACTGAATCACTCTTATCGCTTGCACTTATCACTCGTCGCACATCTGTACTCAACGGTGTCTAATACAAGACTGGGCCCCTCGTTAACCTTGATTAAGCTGAAATTAAGTCCTACACGGACACCAAACAATATAACATAATGAAATATTTACGTCAATAGCGTTATAACACTTATACGTTCATTAAAAAAAAATCAGGATTACCTACGAATCGTTTATTTATTCTTCCATCCACCTGATTATACTTATATTGCATCGAAGTACTTATTCGTTTCGTTAACAAACTAATCGTCATGACCTGGAACATATCATCATCTCTATGAGCTTGAATATCTCTGAAAATCACTTTATGAACTCTTCCCGTTATCATCCAAATACGCAGGTGCGTAATTAAAGATGTAAGCTTTACATTCATTCCATCCAGCAGACGCAGGTTACAATAGTGATCTATAAGAGTTCTTTGAAAGTTTCTATCCCTCATTCCGGCTGACTGATACCATAGAATTAGCCCTAAATCACAATTTTCCAATATCAATGATCTAATATGATGGAAGAAACCGTTCAATATGAAATTTAAACTAGCGAAATAGATACTCTCCACAAGTATCGACTCAATAGTTCCATCTACTTCAACACGCATAGTGATATATCTATCTGTTGTATCCAGTAATAAAAAATCATGACTCCCCAAACAATGCAAAATCTTACCAACCGTTATATCGTTTCCATGTCTTTCATGGACCCGATAGAATCTATTTTCTTCGACACTCACAGAGCGTATTCCTCTGTTTTCCCAATAAGAGAAAGGCGAGGGCGCACGCGTATATCCATCATTGTTTATAACCCTAAGCAGTCTTCTCGAACAGGAGTCACATGTACCGAGAACAATCCAGCTCTCAGCTGCAACTATCATATCATTGAAAGCCACGTCCTCCTCCTCAACGGTGAGTTGGACGAATAGCTCCAATGTTAATCTCAAGTTTAAACCCTGTAAACCTCTCGCGAAACGTTGTTCCAGGCATGCTAGGAACCGATCTCCAACACATTTTATATCTCTAGCGACATTTCCGAGGGCTAAACCTCTTCGTCTAGCTCTCAATCTTACATCGTCAACGTTAATCATACGCTCTATGTTTGCTATTGTGATATCATAAGGATGACCAATCCATCTATCATAGACGCCTCTATTTTGATTAATCTCACAAATAATCCCACTGACACTTTTTGCATATAGAAATAAAGTAATTGGCTCATCATAGCTTCCATACACGCTGCGAATTATGTACACAGCGTTCTGCCTAAAGTTACCTAATCTATAACTAGTCGCATTTACATCATCATCAAATACTTCATTGCCATTATTCGAGCGCTGCCTGACAACTATCTCTTCATTAGCTCGCATGCGGAATAATCCGCGTACGAGTACCTCCCCACCATTCATTTCCTCGTGTACGTCTATGTAATCTACATCATTGTTCGTAGGTTTGTGAAGGTTGTATAATATGCGTAGCACATTAAAATCGCCATTTGGTCTAGTGTTTCCAACCATAGTATTAAAATCGTTTTCCACTGGACCAGCTACATTTGCCTGGGCGTTTTCATTATTAACAGCATTAATCACGGTCACAGCAGGGTTTGCGTTTCTGCCTCTAGAAACGCGCCGAGCGATACCGGGAGTAGCACCTCGAGGTAGGCTATACATTTTAACGTGTATGAGAAATTAAACTCACATGAAATCTTTTTAGCAGGAAAGTATGTGATCTTATGGTGGATTTTGGATATATAAATTAATTTGAATAATGAAAAAACGAATGATCTTGAAATAATGTATGTGCATCATTTGAATCTCAAAATAAAAAGATAGGATATCAAAGATTACCACTATATGAAAAAACACAAAGGAACAATAGAATTGCATTACAATCGAAAATTAATCACAAAACTTACATCAATTTGCATTTCACACTCTCAGAAAAACGGATCCTCGCTATCCTTAGAATCTTCACCACGTTCGTGATTCCCAGAAGTATCCTTGTTCATCCCGTTGACGTTGGTCAAAATCGTTACAGCTTTTGTCGGAAGTTTAATAGTTAGCTTTGGCACTTTCCTTTCCTCTTCAGAGCTAGTACCCGTTTTTTGTCGCTTCTCCTTCCTCATCCCAGCCGTTTTCTTCATAAATTCCTGCCAACACCCCGGTGTAGGTGGAATTATATCACCATGTGAGTCACTTTCTGCTTCTTCCTCCGAAGAAGTATTCAATTCTAACTCCTTTTCCTCGTTATGTTCATCTTTCTCTTCTTCTTCTGTTTGGTTCAATACTTTGGACTCATTTATCTGATCTTCCGGTATTTCTAACTGCGACTCTATATTTTCCGGCAGCCTTCCTTCATTATCATCAACAACTGGAGCGCTTGGTCTTCTGATTTCGTGTATTCGATTCAGATGCCTTTTTGGACACTCTCTTTTTTCATGCCCTGGTTCTTCACAAACTAAACAGGTGCGAACCTGATTGGGATACGTAACCAATGAGGTACACCCTTCGATCGCCACATACGACGGGATTGGTTTTTTCATGGCTATCCACATTGATCGTATTCCAGTTTCCACATTAAAATGCCCATCACCAACACATTTTTCATTTCGAATACTTTTCACAATTTCATACTTTGACATCATCTCCTTGATTGTCTGGTTGTCCATTTCCAGTGGGAAATCGTAAATCTTCACCATTATATCATCAGCATCTACTGTTATGAAGACATCAAATTCATCTCCTTCCTCTCCTACGTATTTGACTATCCCATCACTAAACTCCTGCAGGATTGCCTGCATCTTCAGGTTTGATACCAACTTGAGGATTACCTTATGCTTAACATGATCAAATTGTATTCCTACTATTTGATCTACGTCACACTTCAGAACGTTTTCAATCCACATATGAAGATTTGTGTTCGATGGTTTTTTCCGAACGTTCTTAAAATTTGAAGTAAGCGTATTTACTCGCTTAATCACCATACTGAATCACTCTTATCGCTTGCACTTATCATTCGTCGCACGTCTGTACTCAACGGTGTCTAATACAAGACTGGGCCCCTCGTTAACCTTGATTAAGCTGAAATTAAGTCCTACACGGACACCAAACAATATAACATAATGAAATAATTACGTCAATAGCGTTATAACACTTATACGTTCATTAAAAAAAAATCAGGATTACCTACGAATCGTTTATTTATTCTTCCATCCACCTGATTATACTTATATTGCATCGAAGCACTTATTCGTTTCGTTAACAAACCAATCGTCATGACCTGGAACATATCATCATCTCTATGAGCTTGAATATCTCTGAAAATCACTTTATGAACTCTTCCCGTTATCATCCAAATACGCAGGTGCGTAATTAAAGATGTAAGCTTTACATTCATTCCATCCAGCAGACGCAGGTTGCAATAGTGATCTATAAGAGTTCTTTGAAAGTTTATATCCCTCATTCCGGCTGACTGATACCATTGAATTAGCCCTAAATCACCATTTTCCAATATCAATGATCTAATATGATAGAAGAAACCGTTTAATATGAAATTTAAACTAGCGAAATAGATACTCTCCACAAGTTTTGTTTCAATAGTTCCATCTACTTCAACACGCATAGTGATATATCTATCTGTTGTATCCAGTAATAAAATATCATGACTCCCCGAACAATGCAAAATCTTACCAACCGTTATATCGTTTCCATGTCTTTCATGGACCCAATAAAATCTATTTTCTTCGACACTCACAGAGCGTATTCCTCTGTTTTCCCAATAAGAGAAAGGCGAGGGCGCACGCGTATATCCATCATTGTTTCTAACCCTAAGCAGTCTTCTTAAACAGAAGTCACATGTACCGAGAACAATCCAGCTCTCAGCTGCAACTATCATATCATTGAAAGCCACGTCCTCCTCCTCAATGGTGAGTTGGACGAATAGCTCCAATGTTAATCTCAAGTTTAAACCCCGTAAACCTCTCGCGAAACGTTGTTCCAGGCATGCTAGGAACCAATCTCCAACACATTTTATATCTCAAGCGACATTTCCGAGGGCTAAACCTCTTCGTCTAGCTCTCAATCTTACATCATCTACGTTAATCATACGCTCTGTTTGCTATTGTGATATCATAAGGATGACCAATCTATCTATCATAGACGCCTCTATTTTGATTAATCTCACAAATAATCCCACTGACACTTTTTGCATATAGAAATAAAGTAATTGGCTCATCATAGCTTCCATACACGCTGCGAATTATGAACACAGCGTTCTGCCTAAAGTTACCTAATCTATAACTAGTCGCATTTACATCATCATCAAATACTTTAAGACTTCCGACTCTATTTCCATTATTCGAGCGCTGACTGACAACTATCTCTTCATTAGCTTGCATGCGGAATAATCCGTGTACGAGTACCTCCCCACCATTCATTTCCTCGTGTACGTCTATGTAATCTACATCATTGTTCGTAGGTTTGTGAAGGTCGTATAATATGCGTAGCACATTGAAATCGCCATTTGGCCTAGTGTTTCCAACCATAGTATTCAAATCGTTTTCCACTGGACCAGCTACATTTGCCTGGGCGTTTTCATTATTAACAGCATTATTCACGGTCACAGCAGGGTTTGCGTTTCTGCCTCTAGAAACGCGCCGAGCGATACCGGGAGTAGCACCTCGAGGTAGGCTATACATTTTAACGTTTTAACGTGTATGAGAAATTCAACTCACATGAAATCTATTCAGCAGGAAAGTATGTGATCTCATGGTGGATTTTTTGGAAATATAAATTAATTTGAATAATGAAAAAACGAATGATCTTGAAATAATGTATGTGCATCATTTGAATCTCAAAATAAAAAGATAGGACATCAAAGATTACCACTATATGAAAAAACACAAAAGAACAATAGAATTGCATTACAATCGAAAATTTATCACAAAACTTACATCAATTTGCATTTCACACTCTCAGAAAAACGGATCCTCGCTATCCTTAGAATTTCACCACGTTCGTGATTCCCAGAAGTATCCATGTTCATCCCGTCGACGTTGGTCAAAATCGTTACAGCTTTTGTCGGAAGTTTAATATTTAGCTTTGGCACTTTCCTTTCCTCTTCAGAGCTAGTTCCCATTTTTTGTCGCTTCTTCTTCCTCATCACAGCCGTTTTCTTCATAAATTCCTGCCAACACCCCGGTGTAGGTGGAATTATATCACCATGTGAGTCACTTTCTGCTTCTTCCTTCGAAGAAGTATTCAATTCTATCTCCTTTTCCTCGTTCCGTTCATCTTTCCCTTCTTCTTCTGTTTGGTTCAATACTTTGGACTCATTTATCGAATCTTCCACTATTTCTAACTGCGACTCTATATTTTCCGGCTGCCTTCCTTCATTATCAGTAACAACTGGAGCACTTGGTCTTCTGATTTCGTGTATTCGATTCAGAGGCCTTTTTGGACACTCCCTTTTTTCATGCCCTGGTTCTTCACAAACTAAACAGGTGCGAACCTGATTGGGATACGTAACCAATGAGGTACACCCTTCGATCGCCACATACGACGGGATTGGTTTTTTCATGGCTATCCACATTGATCGTATTCCAGTTTCCACATTGAAAAGCCCATCACCAACATATTTTTCATTTCGAATACTTTCCACAATTCCATACTTTGACATCTTCTCCTTGATTGTCTGGTTGTCCATTTCCAGTGGAAAATCGTAAATCTCCACCATTATATCATCAGCATCTTCTGTTATGAAGACATCAAATTCATCTCCTTCCTCTCCTACGTATTTGACTATCCCATCACTAAACTCCTGCAGGATTGCCTGCATCTTCAGGTTTGATACCAACTTGAGGAACACCTTATGCTTAACATGATCGAATTGTCTTCCTACTATTTGATCTACGTTACACTTCAGAACGTTTTTTTTTCGAACGTTCTTAAAATTCAAAGTTAGCGTATTTACTCGCTTAATCACCATACTGAATCACTCTTTTCGCTTGCACTTATCACTCGTCGCACATCTGTACTCAACGGTGTCTAATACAAGACTGGGCCCCTCGTTAACCTTGATTAAGCTGAAATTAAGTCCTACACGGACACCAAACAATATAACATAATGAAATATTTACGTCAATAGCGTTATAACACTTATTCGTTCATTAAAAAAAATCAGGATTACCTACGAATCGTTTATTTATTCTTCCATCCACCTGATTATACTTATATTGCATCGAAGCACTTATTCGTTTCGATAACAAACCAATCGTCATGACCTGGAACATATCATCATCTCTATGAGCTTGAATATCTCTGAAAATCACTTTATGAACTCTTCCCGTTATCATCCAAATACGCAGGTGCGTAATTAAAGATGTAAGCTTTACATTCATTCCATCCAGCAGACGCAGGTTACAATAGTGATCTATAAGAGTTCTTTGGAAGTTTCTATCCCTCATTCCGGCTGACTGATACCATTGAATTAGCCCTAAATCACAATTTTCCAATATCAATGATCTAATATGATGGAAGAAACCGTTTAATATGAAATTTAAACTAGCGAAATAGATACTCTCCACAAGTATTGACTCAATAGTTCGATCTACTTCAACACGCATAGTGATATATCTATCTGTTGTATCCAGTAATAAAAAATCATGACTCCCCAAACAATGCAAAATCTTACCAACCGTTATATCGTTTCCATGTCTTTCATGGACCCGATAGAATCTATTTTCTTCGACACTCACAGAGCGTATTCCTCCGTTTTCCCAATAAGAGAAAGGCGAGGGCGCACGCGTATATCCATCATTGTTTATAACCCTAAGCAGTCTTCTCGAACAGGAGTCACATGTACCGAGAACAATCCAGCTCTCAGCTGCAACTATCATATCATTGAAAGCCACGTCCTCCTCCTCAACGGTTAGTTGGACGAATAGCTCCAATGTTAATCTCAAGTTTAAACGCCGTAAACCTCTCGCGAAACGTTGTTCCAAGCATGCTAGGAACCAATCTCCAACACATTTTATATCTCTAGCGACATTTCCGAGGGCTAAACCTCTTCGTCTAGCTCTCAATCTTACATCGTCTACGTTAATCATACGCTCTATGTTTGCTATTGTGATATCATAAGGATGACCAATCCATCTATCATAGACGCCTCTATTTTGATTAATCTTACAAATAATCCCACTGACACTTTTTGTATATAGGAATAAAGTAATTGGCTCATCATAGCTTCCATACACGCTGCGAATTATGTACACAGCGTTCTGCCTAAAGTTACCTAATCTATAACTAGTCGCATTTACATCATCATCAAATACTTTAAGACTTCCGACTCTATTTCCATTATTCGAGCGCTGCCTGACAACTATCTCTTCATTAGCTTGCATGCGGAATAATCCGCGTACGAGTACCTCCCCACCATTCATTTCCTCGTATACGTCTATGTAATCTACATCTTTGTTCGTAGGTTTGTGAAGATCGTATAATATGCGTAGCACATTAAAATCGCCATTTGGCCTAGTGTTTCCAACTATAGTATTCAAATCGTTTTCCACTGGACCAGCTACATTCGCTTGGGCGTTTTCATTATTAACAGCATTAATCACGGTCACAGCAGGGTTTGCGTTTCTGCCTCTAGAAACGCGCCGAGCGATACCGGGAGTAGCACCTCGAGGTAGGCTATACATTTTAACGTGTATGAGAAATTAAACTCACATGAAATCTATTTAGCAGGAAAGTATGTGATCTTATGGTGGATTTTGGAAATATTAATTAATTTGAATCATGAAAAAACGAATGATCTTGAAATAATGTATGTGCATCATTTGAATCTCAAAATAAAAAGATAGGATATCAAAGATTACCACTATATGAAAAAACACAAAAGAACAATAGAATTGCATTACAATCGAAAATTTATCACAAAACTTACATCAATTTGCATTTCACACTCTCAGAAAAACGGATCCTCGCTATCCTTAGAATCTTCACCACGTTCGTGATTCCCAGAAGTATCCTTGTTCATCCCGTTGACGTTGGTCAAAATCGTTACAGCTTTTGTCGGAAGTTTAATAGTTAGCTTTGGCACTTTCCTTTCCTCTTCAGAGCTAGTACCCGTTTTTTGTCGCTTCTCCTCCCTCATCCCAGCCGTTTTCTTCATAAATTCCTGCCAACACCCCGGTGTAGGTGGAATTATATCACCATGTGAGTCTTTTTCTGCTTCTTCCTCCGAAGAAGTATTCAATTCTAACTCCTTTTCCTCGTTCCGTTCATCTTTCTCTTCTTCTTCTGTTTGGTTCAATACTTTGGACTCATTTATCTGATCTTCCGGTATTTCTAACTGCGACTCTATATTTTCCGGCAGCCTTCCTTCATTATCATCAACAACTGGAGCGCTTGGTCTTCTGATTTCGTGTATTCGATTCAGATGCCTTTTTGGACACTCTCTTTTTTCATGCCCTGGTTCTTCACAAACTAAACAGGTGCGAACCTGATTGGGATACGTAACCAATGAGGTACACCCTTCGATCGCCACATACGACGGGATTGGTTTTTTCATGGCTATCCACATTGATCGTATTCCAGTTTCCACATGAAAAAGCCCATCACCAACAAACTGGAATATTCATGGTCAACCTACTGCAACTATAGCACCTGAAATCAGCAATGTAGAAACTATCAATAATTATTTTATCAATAGTGCTGTTAATGGAGTAGTAGATGAGGAAATTGTAGCACAATTCTCACAAACTTTGTATATTGATGAATCTGATGTTATACAATCCTTTCCTGAGATCACATGTGAGTCAGTAGAACAAACCTTGCGGACAATAAAATCGAATGCCACAGGTGTAGATGGCATCAATTTGATAATGCTGAAGTATGCTTTCCCTTTTTGTAAAAATGCCCTTACATCGATTTTCAATGTGTCTCTGAGAACTGGAAGTATACCGAAAATCTGGAAGAAAGCTATAGTCAATCCTATTCCAAAAGTCTCGGCAGCTACTGAACTCAATCAACTTAGGCCTATAAACATCCTACCAACTATGTCAAAACTCTCGGAAAAAATTGTCACTGCGAATTTACGGAGTCATTTGGAGAAACATTCTATATTACCCACTTTACAGTCAGGATTCAGGAAACAACATAGCACCACAACAGCGCTGATCAAAATAATCAATGATATAACATGCAATATTGATAACTCAATGGTGACCTACTTAGTTATGCTGGATTATAGTAAAGCTTTTGATGTAGTGAATCATAATCTATTAATATCCAAACTGAAATATTATGGACTCTCATCAGTGCTAATTCGATGGTTTGAGAGCTACTTGAGTGGTCGTGAGCAATGTGTGAAACTAGGTGCAGAAGTATCAAGGGAAAGAGCAGTCAATTGTGGTGTACCACAAGGCAGTATACTGGGTCCGCTCTTATTCACTATATTTACAGCAGATCTAGTGAAATCATTACTACCTACTTGTTCTGTGCATATGTATGCGGATGACGTTCAATTATATGGATATTGTGATCCATCTGAAGTTGACTATTTTATATGTGAATTGAATCATAATCTTCAACTGATAAGTGATTACTCTAAGACCCATGGACTAACTATTAATCCATCTAAAACAGTTGCTATGTGCCTTGGCACAAAAATTATGGTATCCAGAGCTAAATCGACACAAACCTGCAATATAATGTTGAACGATACTGTTGTCAATCTGAGCTGTGATGATCTAGGTATAGTCATTGATGAAACATTAACCTTCGAAAAACATGTCTTAGGAAAACTGAAAGTATGCTATTTCAAGTTCAAATCTTTATGGAGATATAAATACATACTCCCGCATGAAACAAAATGGAATCTTGTAAATATACTTATTATGAGTCAGCTCGATTATGGTTCAAGTGTTTACTATAACTTTCTGAATGATTGTTTCAAGCGAAAGTTACAGATACTGCAGAATAATTGCTTGAGATACTCAAACAATAATATAAAACGACGTGATCACATAACTCCGTACTATGTAAGCATGAACATCTTGAAAATTGAACAAAGGTTTGCTCTTTTATATGGCTCTCTCGTTTACAACGTTTACAGAAATGAAATACCTAGTTATTTGTATGACTTATTGATCAAAAGGCCAGATATTGCTATCAATCTAAGGAATACTGATAATATGATAGTTCCAAGGCACAAAACATCCAAATTTCAGAAATGTTATTCATATATTGCTCCATTCATGTACAACACACACAAAGAATATTTCATGCTGGACTCGTTAAATAAATTTAAAACAGAGTATCGTAAGAATCTGAGCGCAGCTCTCACCTAGTAGCTATATTTATATTTATTGAGGACATATCATTAGTGCCGAGTGATCTATTCTCAATTAGATCACGGTGTTCATTATTTTTTATAGTTTATTTGATTTATTCAGTCAATTTTTCTGTATATTTTCCTGTATATTATGTAGTATGTATTGTATATATCGTTTTTCTTTATATTTATTCATTATGTTATGTTCTATTGTAATTATTCAGGCAGAATTGAAAAATGGCTTTGCCAATATTCTGTCCTTTTGGAGTAGTAAGACCATAATATATTATTTCGTCATGAATTTGTTATACATATTGGGTATTACTTCAATAAACATTATTATTATTATTATTATTATTATTATTATTATTATTATTATTATTATTTTTCATTTCGAATACTTTTCACAATTCCATACTTTGACATCATCTCCTTGATTGTCTGGTTGTCCATTTCCAGTGGGAAATCGTAAATCTTCACCATTATATCATCAGCATCTACTGTTATGAAGACATCAAATTCATCTCCTTCCTCTCCTACGTATTTGACTATCCCATCACTAAACTCCTGCAGGATTACCTGCATCTTCAGGTTTGATACCAACTTGAGGAACACCTTATGCTTAACACGATCAAATTGTATTCCTATTATTTGATCTACGTTACACTTCAGAACGTTTTCAATCCACATATGAAGATTTGTGTTCGATGGTTTTTTCCGAACGTTCTTAAAATTTGAAGTAAGCGTATTTACTCGCTTAATCACCATACTGAATCACTCTTATCGCTTGCACTTATCACTCGTCGCACGTATGTACTCAACGGTGTCTAATACAAGACTGGGCCCCTCGTTAACCTTGACTAAGCTGAAATTAAGTCCTACACGGACACCAAACAATATAACATAATGAAATAATAACGAATCGTTTATTTATTCTTCCATCCACCTGATTATACTTATATTGCATCGAAGCACTTATTCGTTTCGTTAACAAACCAATCGTCATGACCTGGAACATATCATCATCTCTATGAGCTTGAATATCTCTGAAAATCACTTTATGAACTCTTCCCGTTATCATCCAAATACGCAGGTGCGTAATTAAAGATGTAAGCTTTACATTCATTCCATCCAGCAGACGCAGGTTGTAATAGTGATCTATAAGAGTTCTTTGAAAGTTTCTATCCCTCATTCCGGCTGACTGATACCATTGAATTAGCCCTAAATCACAATTTTCCAATATCAATGATCTAATATGATGGAAGAAACCGTTTAATATGAAATTTAAACTAGCGAAATAGATACTCTCCACAAGTATTGACTCAATAGTTCCATCTACTTCAACACGCATAGTGATATATCTATCCGTTGTATCCAGTAATAAGAAATCATGACTCCCCAAACAATGCAAAATCTCACTAACCGTTATATCGTTTCCATGTCTTTCATGGACCCAATAGAATCTATTTTCTTCGACACTCACAGAGCGTATTCCTCTGTTTTCCCAATAAGAGAAAGGCGAGGGCGCACGCGTATATCCATCATTGTTTCTAACCCTAAGCAGTCTTCTTAAACAGGAGTCACATGTACCGAGAACAATCCAGCTCTCAGCTGCAACTATCATATCATTGAAAGCCACGTCCTCCTCCTCAACGGTGAGTTGGACGAATAGCTCCAATGTTAATCTCAAGTTTAAACCCCGTAAACCTCTCGCGAAAAGTTGTTCCAGGCATGCTAGGAACCAATCTCCAACACATTTTATATCTCTAGCGACATTTCCGAGGGCTAAACCTCTTCGTCTAGCTCTCAATCTTACATCGTCTACGTTAATCATACGCTCTATGTTTGCTATTGTGATATCATAAGGATGACCAATCCATCTATCATAGACGCCTCTATTTTGATTAATCTTACAAATAATCCCACTGACACTTTTTGCATATAGAAATAAAGTAATTGGCTCATCATAGCCTCCATACACGCTGCGAATTATGTACACAGCGTTCTGCCTGAAGTTATTTAATCTATAACTAGTCGCATTTACATCATCATCAAATACTTTAAGACTTCCGACTCTATTTCAATTATTCGAGCGCTGCCTGCCAACTATCTCTTCATTAGCTTGCATGCGGAATTATCCGCGTACGAGTACCTCCCCACCATTCATTTCCTCGTGTACGTCTATGTAATCTACATCATTGTTCGTAGGTTTGTGAAGATCGTATAATATGCGTAGCACATTAAAATCGCCATTTGGCCTAGTGTTTTCAACCATAGTATTCAAATCGTTTTCCACTGGACCAGCTACATTTGCCTGGGCGTTCTCATTATTAACAGCATTAATCACGGTCACAGCAGGGTTTGCGTTTCTGCCTCTAGAAACGCGCCGAGCGATACCGGGAGTAGCACCTCGAGGTAGGCTATACATTTTATCGTGTATGAGAAATCAAACTCACATGAAATCTATTTAGCAGGAAAGTATGTAATCTTATGGTGGATTTTGGAAATATAAATTAATTTGAATGATGAAAAAACGAATGATCTTGAAATAATGTATGTGCATCATTTGAATCTCAAAATAAAAAGATAGGATATCAAAGATTACCACTATATGAAAAAACACAAAAGAACAATAGAATTGCATTACAATCGAAAATTTATCACAAAACTTACATCAATTTGCATTTCACACTCTCAGAAAAACGGATTCTCGCTATCCTTAGAATCTTCACCACGTTCGTGATTCCCAGAAGTATCCATGTTCATCCCGTCAACGTTGGTCAAAATCGTTACAGCTTTTGTCGGAAGTTTAATATTTAGCTTTGGCACTTTCCTTTCCTCTTCAGAGCTAGTATCTATTTTTTGTCGCTTCCTCTTCCTCATCCCAGCCGTTTTCTTCATAAATTCCTGCCAACACCCCGGTGTAGGTGGAATTATATCACCATGTGAGTCACTTTCTGCTTCTTCCTCCGAAGAAGTATTCAATTCTATCTCCTTTTCCTCGTTCCGTTCATCTTTCCCTTCTTCTTCTGTTTGGTTCAATACTGTGGACTCATTTATCTGATCTTCCGGTATTTCTAACTGCGACTCTATATTTTCCGGCTGCCTTCCTTCATTATCAGTAACAACTGGAGCACTTGGTCTTCTGATTTCGTGTATTCGATTCAGAGGCCTTTTAAAACACTCTCTTTTTTCATGCCCTGGTTCTTCACAAACTAAACAGGTGCGAACCTGATTGGGATACGTAACCAATGAGGTACACCCTTCGATCGCCACATACGACGGGATTGGTTTTTTCATGGCTACCCACATTGATCGTATTCTAGTTTCCACATTGAAAAGCCCATCACCAACATATTTTCCATTTCGAATACTTTTCACAATTCCATACTTTGACATCTTCTCCTTGATTGTCTGGTTGTCCATTTCCAGTGGAAAATCGTAAATCTTCACCATTATATCATCAGCATCTTCTGTTATGAAGACATCAAATTCATCTCCTTCCTCTCCTACGTATTTGACTATCCCATCACTAAACTCCTGCAGGATTGCCTGCATCTTCAGGTTTGATACCAACTTGAGGAACACCTTATGCTTAACATGATCAAATTGTATTCCTACTATTTGATCTACGTTACACTTCAGAACGTTTTCAATCCACATATGAAGATTTGTGTTCGATGGTTTTCTCCGAACGTTCCTAAAATTTAAAGTTAGCGTATTTACTCGCTTAATCACCATACTGAATCACTCTTATCGCTTGCACTTATCACTCGTCGCACGTCTGTACTCAACGGTGTCTAATACAAGACTGGGCCCCTCGTTAACCTTGATTGAGCTGAAATTGAGTCCTACACGGACACCAAACAATATAACATGATGAAATAATTACGTCAATAGCGTTATAACACTTATTCGTTCATTCCAAAAAAGTCAGGATTACCTACGAATCGTTTATTCATTCTTCCCTCCACCCGATTATACTCATATTGCATCGAAGCACTTATTCGTTTCGTTAACAAACCAATCGTCATGACCTGGAACATATCATCATCTCTATGAGCTTGAATATCTCTGAAAATCACTTTATGAACTCTTCCCGTTATCATCCAAATACGCAGGTGCGTAATTAAAGATGTAAGCTTTACATTCATTCCATCCAGCAGACGCAGGTTGCAATAGTGATCTATAAGAGTTCTTTGAAAGTTTATATCCCTCATTCCGGCTGACTGATACCATTGAATTAGCCCTAAATCACAATTTTCCAATATCAATGATCTAATATGATAGAAGAAACCGTTTAATATGAAATTTAAACTAGCGAAATAGATACTCTCCACAAGTATTGTTTCAATAGTTCCATCTACTTCAACACGCATAGTGATTGTAACCTACTTTAGACAATTTTTCTTAGATGGTACAAAAAATATGAATGTCAAAAAGTTAGATTAGCAAGGCACAGGCAGCTTTTCGTCTGGCGAGCGATGATCATAGATTCGGACTTTGTTGAGGTACCAGAGGGGCGCCACTTAGTTTGTTTCAGAATAAAAAACCAAGAAAAGATATTTGATATTGAATTCAACTACTTTCCTGAAAGAGAAAATAATTCAAACACTGTGTGAACTCAATGGTGGTTTAATGAGATATTTTGTAAAACCCAGGTTAACATTTACATGGAGAATTAATGACACTCAGTATTTCCAATATTAAAAAAATATTCAAAATCAGATTCACAATTACCTATATATGAATTTTATGTGAATTCCCTTTTATAGATCTATATTGGGGCGAACATTTCGTGTAATCATATGCATGGTAAATTTCATGAACTAGTAAATGTAAACTGGTGAGAAAATGGTCAGAAATTGGTAAGAAAATTGGTAAAAATTATGTGACACATCTGGTGCTGATAAATGGTAACTTCATAAAAAAAACAGGAAAGAAATCTTCAATTGTAGCTCTTACTCAAACCATGCCCAAAAATACCATGTCCTCAGAGCCAGGGCAGGAACAGACAGCAGGAAGTGGCACCTCAGCCACGTGGAAGAAATTCTGCAACCAGCAGACCTTGAAGATTCACCTGATGCGGCAGCGAGGACTGCATAGATGACTGCAGAGAAGACTGCTGATGTAGGCCAGGAGCAGGTGACTGGGCCATGCAACCAGGATGAATTCGGGACTCCTCAGGAGATGTCCTTGAAGGCTCGCAGGTCCAGACAGACAGAAAGTCAGGCAGCAGCAGCCAGACGACGAGGTCGAAATCCCAGGTCCCAACAGCAAAATTCTCAAAATTCTCAATCGGAATAGCCGGCGTTGAATCAAACGAGGTACCAGAAAATGGACGACGACTCCAAGAGGTGTTGCCCAAAGTAGCCGACGGGGTATCCGTCGAGGCCCACAAATCTGCGGCAATACACCAATATTTATAGCCACCAGAATAAAACTATGAAGTAGGGTTTTATCCCTATTAGGTTTGAAACTTACCCCTGAGATCAGGAAAGGCCTCACTACACGAAAAGACTACCAGATAGTGATCGGTCTGCATCTTGGATGATACCAGGATGGGGCCGAAGGAAATGATGAAATGACGCCACCAATCTAGGAAGGGGCAATTCCTGCGCCTTCTAGAATCTTACATCTAGAAATTCTACCCAGAAAAAACTTCGAAATTTCCTGCGCAACTTGAATTTCGAAGAGAGCAGGAAACGTTGATCACGTGATGTGCATCCTCATCCGTGGTTGGTCAGTTCCACAGGCATAGCTACTTACACACTTACAAGACTATCCTGTCTACTCCGAGGCACGAAAATCCATAAAACAACAAACATATGACCACGGATCACATAGAAACATATTCCGATCGAAGATCCAACGTCATCCTACTCCGCCCGAACCAATGGAACCACCTACACCGCTGATTTCGCAGCCAGCATACTTTTAATGATACTGCCCAGGTATTACTCGTATGACGGTGAGTGACATGACATGACAGCACTGTCACTGTTTTGAGACGTCAGTGTCAAAAATAGACTTACATAATATCAACAAATCATTGTTATTGATTAACAATATGAAATCAATACTCTCAAAATTCATCTCAGACCATAATAATTCAAGGTACGTAGCGAAATTTCCAGCCAATTGTTAGGGTATTCTTCAAACCTAAATAATCTACCATCTGAAACTATTTTACATTCACTAACTACTTATTTATTTTCAGGTGAAACCATGAAGTGTCAACACCAGGACATCTTTCCAACCTAAGCCTACTATACTGATGAAGAATCAAACAGCTTATTTCTGGTGAGTATACTACAACTTCATCAATATTCTATACTAAAGTGTTTTGATATTTTCAGGTGAAGGACCACTTCACACTCTGGACCATTGGAGGAATAATATTGTAAATACTTAAGTGCCATGTACTTTTATACATGAATAAAAACATTATATACAGTGTGAGTGTCTCTCTAGTTGTTAACACCGAAATCTATCATCAAAAAACCTGATACACAATGAACTTTACCTAGGAACTGAAAATTAAAGGAAAAAGGTAAATTTTCACGTTACACTCACCCCCCCACAAAAAGAAAGAAAAATTTTAGAAAGTAAAATTTTTCGTTGGAAATTACTCCAGACATGAGAAACTGAGTTTTTAAACCGTTTCAGAAGTGAATTCATTTTTTTTTTTTTTTTTTTTTTTGTCACTAAAGCTAGGCGCGCCCTATTCTACCTTAAGATATAATCTTAGCCGTTAACTAACTTATTTCTAACCTTACTGAATACTGACTATTTACAAATGTTACACTTCAAAGATGCTTCAAGCTATGTGACTGACTGAAAAAACTACTCATCTGATGCTTCAGATCCCGCTCCTTCTTCGACAGAAAGATCGGACATAGATCCATGGTAGGGTTTTGAGTCTTGAATATGCCAAACTCCGGCATTAGAGCCATCTTCATTCTTTAGGACATAAACTAATTTTGATTTTTTCTTTGCAACTGTGCAAAGTACAAATCGCGGTGCCAGTTTCTGCGCAAAATTATTGCTTGCATTAGACAGAACATAGTTCTTTTTCCAAACCTTATCACCAACAAAAAATTCCTTATCGCGTCTACGTAAGTTATAATATTTAGCATTTTTCTGATGTGCAGCATGAATCTTTCTCTGAACATCTTCATAGATTTCCGAAATTTTACCTAAATTCTGTATCCAATGATCGCGATTTACTAAGTCTATATTAACATCACCCTCCCCATAATATTGACCACTACCTGGTACTTCTCTTCCAAAATTCAAGAAAGCCGGGCTGTACCCTGTCACTTCGTGAATACTAGTTCTCAAAGCATACCCTATTTTTGCTAATTCCTTGTCCCATAACTTATGATTCTTATCAATATAGCTGCGAATAGCTGTGCAGATGGTTCTATTTGTTCTTTCAACATAGTTAGCTTGCGGATGATAGTAGGCAGTATAAAAAATATTCGAGTCATAGCTCTTAACAAGTTCTTTCATTGACTTACTGATCAACTGCCTGCCATTATCGCAGATAATATGCTGTGGAACACCATAGACCAAAAAAATTTCGTTTTCCAAAAACTTGTTGATGCTAACAGAAGTAGCTTTCCTGAGAGGACATAAAACTGGGTACTTGGTAAGCCAATCACTTACAACCAAAATATATTGATACCCACTTGAAGTACTTGGTAAAGGGCCCATAAGGTCAAGTGCTATCACTTGCCAAGGGAATCTAACTTTTTTCTCTGCCCCCATTAACCCAAATTTAGCATAGTTAGTAGACTTCTGTGCTGAGCAAACTTTACATGACTTGATGTATCGAAAAATATCGTGCCTCATTTTTGGCCAATAATAAGTAAGAGCAATTCGAGAAAAAGTTTTGTGATAACCCATGTGTGATGCAGTAGGAATATCGTGACATAATTTAATGACTTCAGTACGTTGACATTTCGGGACTAATAACTTCCAATCAGAAATATTGGTACTTACAGGACATTTAGAAGGTACCAGTTTATATACAAAATTACTTTTAACTGACCACTGAGGGTAACTCTCAGGGTTCCTCACAATTTTACTACGTAAATTCTGATAAAATGAATCTAGATTATCCAAATTTATGTTGAGGTTTATACATTCATTTTCCTCCACCACACAAATCTCAGTTTCCTGTACAGCTGAATCTACTGGACTCCTAGATAAGGCATCTGGAACGACATTAAATTTTCCTTTCCTATGTTCAATAGTAAAATCAAATTGGCTCAACCTAACACTCCATCGGGCTATTCTACCAATGGGTTCTTTAATCTTGAACATCCATTTAAGTGAAGCATGGTCCGTAATCAATGTAAAGTGAACTCCCTCGATATATCCCCTAAATTTTTCGCAAGCAAAAATACAGGCTAAGCACTCTTTTTCAGTAACTGTATAGTTACGCTCATTTCTTGAAAGACTGCGAGAAGCAAAGGCTATTACTCTTTCTTGGTTTTCCTGTACCTGAGTTAAAACGCAACCTAATCCTGAGTCTGATGCATCACACCGTATAGTAAAATCTAACGAAAAATCTGGACTTGACAAAATCGGAGCTGAAACTAATGCTTGTTTTATATCTTTGAATGCTCTATTTGCCTTATCTGACCAGCTAATTTTTTGACCTTTCTTCTTATCTTTAAGTAAATCATTTATTGGTGCCATAAGAGTAGAAAAATGTGGAATAAACCTTCTGTACCAACTGCACATACCCGTAAAACGCTTAATTTCAGTTGTATTCCTTGGCTGTGGGAATTCAACCATCGCCTTGACTTTATTAGGGTCAGTTCTCAGCCCAAACTTATCAATGATGAAACCCAAATACTTTAATGATTCCCTAAAGAATTCACATTTTTCAAAATTAACAGTTAGCTTCGCGTCCTTGAGACGTTTAGCTACTTCGTTAAGCAATTTAATATGTTCGTCAAAAGTTGAACTAACTATTATCAAATCATCCAAGTATACAAAAATATTTGGTTCTAATTCTGGTCCGAAAATTGCATCCATCAAACGTTGCTGAAATTGTGCTGCGTTAGCTAAACCAAACGGCATTACTTCAAATTGAAACAACCCACGTGAAGGGACAGAAAAAGCTGTTTTCTCTTTAGAACTCTCATCTAAAGGTATTTGCCAGAAAGCGCTGCTCAAATCAACTGACGACATAAATCTTGAATGGCCTAGCATAGACAAAATACGGTCTACTACTGGCAATGGATAGCTGTCTTTTTTCGTTAAAGAATTCAATTTTCGACCATCAAAGCAGAATCTAAAATTACCATCAGATTTTTTGACAAGTAGTACGGGTGAGGACCAACTGCTTTTTGAAGGTTTAACCACTCCTAACGAAATCATTTTATCAAGCTCTTTATTCAAATGACCCTGCATATATGGAGGCATGACGTATTGGCGTTGTTTAACTGGTGGTGCGTCACCAGTGTCAATATGGTAAACCATCTTATCAGTCCTACCTAATGCCTTATTTTTACCAAGGTCACGGAATAAAGAAATTACATTATTAGCAATGGCCAACTCATCTTCTGGTAAGCTATGCAGGGGAGAAATATGACATTCAAGATGTTCATCGGATGAATTCAATGCTGACACACAGCTGACATTAATATTTGACTCTGAACTTATTTCCCAACTATTCTCTTTAAAATCGATTTTCAATTCAAATTCTTTGCAAAAATCACTACCTAGGATGAAACTGTAATTTAAAGATGGTACTATCAAAAATGGAATTATCTTACATTTATTCTCTATACAAATCGGCAGATCTACTGAACCTATGACTGTTTGTTTGATACCATCAGCAGTGCATACAAAACGAACTGTTTTATTAACTTTTAAATCAAATGAATCAATTATATCAATTCCTTTACTACCAACTATGGAATTATTAGCACCTGAATCCAAAAGAGCAATAATTTCTCTATTAAACAAATTTACTGATATAAAAGGCCTGTTATCAAGTTCTCTCTGGACAAAAACAGGAGCAGTAGAAATTTCAAACTTCAATTCAGACAAATAATTTTTACAAAATTTAATAATCTCAGATTGTTCTGAAGAAAGATATTGTTTAGAAAAATTGGCCTTACTAATAGGAGGTGAATGGTGGCCTGTAGAAAAATATTCTACCTCCCTGACACGTTTCCCGAGCACTTTTCACAATTGCTCTTCATCTTACCTGGCTCACCACAACCATGACAAAAAATGCTACGCTTCATAGTGCAATTTCTAAAAGTATGGTTGGCTAATTTACAATTCCAACAAGTCACAATCTTTCTAACATTCTGTTCTAAATTGCTGACAGCTCTAACTTCAGATCTCTGACCTTGACTCTCTACTTGAGAAACTCTATCATTATTATATTATATCATATAGTGCAGGGGCATTTGTAAATATAAAAAGTCCGTGGGATTTTGAATGAAGCAAGTGTAATATTGGTGGCAATCGATAGGTAATGAGCTATAGAATCGTTTACTACCGGGTGTTTTGCCTCAAAGTGTGACCGAGCCGGTGTATGACGTCATACTTCAATGGCCTCCAACGCCGACATTCGACCCTTTCTAGCGCTCTAACTTTTTTATGCCTAATATTACGAAGGTTCAGTAGGGGAAATTTTTTATTCATAATAAGACAAGGAACATAAAATGTAATATACAAATTCTCATTCTCCTACTGTTTATAAAATATATGCATCCTAATTAGACATAAATTAAAATCAGTACATTTTTTGGGTTATAAACTCAAAAAAATTTAAATACTTGAAAAATACAACAAAACCCTCATTATCATTGCACAATTTACTATGTGAGGAAATATATGATATGTTAACATGATAATTTTGACTTATGAGTCATCATCTGAGCAGTCCGACAGTTGCATTCGAATGTCATTTTCATTGTTATCACATTGATCTTCCTGTCCACTACATTTGCACAGCTCTGTACATCTAAGTGATTGAGTCCGGCATTTACAATTGACAGCACATCGTCCTTTATCACAACCGCAACGTACCAATTGTAAAATAACTTCTGGGGCGCATGGAATATCAGTCATAATAGGAAAATATTCATTTTCCCTCTTTTCCCATCCAAAATTGGACGGGTCAGGGAGATCTGGGTGTGGAAGGTTAGCCCGTCGCCACTCCATCACTTGATAGTGAGTTCTCAAGATGTGTTGGTGTAAAACTGGCCTTGTTGGCGGCAAGTTTTCACTTTGAATATCTTTTTTGGTGAATAGCCACCACCGGAGTTTACCGATGTCTGAAAATTGTTTGCCTTGGAAATACACGCGGCAAATGAACTTTTCTATCAATTTTTCATCTTCAGGTGTAAACATTTCTGGGCATCCTAATCTTCCGAGTGCCTGTAGAATATGTTCTTCCAAAGATTCGAAAACTTTCCAGAAAGATTGTTTGCCTTTATTCTTCAAACAACCTGTTGTATCACACCCAGAGAGTGCATGCAGTCCTAATAATGCGTAAACTTGCTTGGGATTCAGGAAAGAGTATACACGATTGAGTTCTATTGACCTCCTATTAGCTTCAGTCCCGGTTACAAATACACAGTTTAGTGGGAGCAACTGTGACCACCACAATAACAGAACAAACACGTCTGTATCTGGTGAAAATATGTGTAAAGCAGAAGCACGGACCGTTACATTTAAACAATGTGAAATGATTTTTGTGTCAGCTTCCTCGTGACTACTTGCAAGTTGTGAAACATCAGTTCCAAGCGAAGATTTTGCCTCGTTCCTCCAACTAACAACTATATTCTTCTCAATTTCTTGTGCATGTACAAGTGCTTTCTGAGCGAAGTAAGCTGTCAACTCATCTTTAGTCCTTTGATGAGACAGTAAAGATTTCAAAGTTACTTTCCTTATATTTGTAGAGTCTGTGATTTTATATTGAACAGGCCGTACTCGACCAGCCCTCTTCTTTCTTATCGAATTCTTCAGTGACATTTCGACGTACGTGTCAAATACTAGGTGAGTTTCGTCGTATTTCGTCAGATAGCGATCAATCTTCTTGATGAACTCCTTTGAAAGATCCAAACACGTCTTGACACTCGCATCTTTTTGCAGACCTTGCACCTCTGCCATGCCATCAATAACTGCTACAGAATGTTGTGTGGAATTGGATTGGTTTGACTGAGTTGCTGCTTCATTGGATGAAGATGAAGTTTGTTGAGTCATATCGTCAGAGTTTGATGTTACCAGGCCCTCGAGAATTTTCATCAAGTTGCTTTTGTTGGAAGTGAAAATCATTGATCCGTCTAAATTAAACATTGATCGGGGAACAGCAGAAAACTCATAATCACTGAGACATTGCTGCAAATCGATGTCTGGTCGACTTCTTGAAACAATTAGCAATCTAGTGAAAAGAGAACGATCTGCCTTTAACTGTATTACACTATCCGAAACTTTCGTCGATACAACTTTGTTGGCCTTACTACACAAATAAAGATTTGCTTTTGTCATTGGTGCCCATAGATTAGATGTATCTGATTCTATCCTTTCTTGTTTGAAAATGCTGTACATCTGAAGTCCTTTCTCAGACATTCTCGTTGTGTCGTTCTGGATACTTTCTGTGAAAACCACCTTTGTGCAGATATTAATTAGTTCTTTTCCTTCATAAGTTACAGGATTTGTCATTGCCATGATACAGTCATAAATCATTTGAGCATCTTTATGTTGGCGAGACGCTCCGCCTGCTGTGAGATGATGGTGTTTCGACCTTTTCTCATCTGTCATACCCAACATCTCTTTAGCTCCTGTTGCTATTTCACAAAGTTCTGGAGAAGCTAAGAAAAAACGTGTTAAAGCAGGTTTTCTTTGAGTGATATTAACCACTCCTCCAAGTACTTTCATTGCTCTGTTGTCTTGTTCGAGGGCTTCATCTGTTCCTAATGAACAAAAAGGTATCTTAGTTTTGTTGACAACCCAACCACCACTACTCAACTCACTCCACAAATAAGGATCTTTTGTTTCGAGCTGATTCATTTCTGCCAAATACCAAGCTAACATACTTGCATAATTCAATAAATCTAGGGGTACTTCACGAACTCTTCTAATGATGACAAATGCAATGCCCAGTTTCCAGTTCGGACAGATCTAATAAATAGAAGCATTGTATCAACCATTGTCATATATTGAAGTAAAATTTGAAATGTTGGTTTTTCATTGGCTTGACTAGCTTGGAAAGACTCCAGTTTGTTCAAGACATTATTATTTTCCATAACCTTCATCACTTCAAAATGAGTAGTTTTGATTGCCTCTATATCCTCTCCTTGTAGATCCTTTAGTAACTTGTTCAATTGTGTCTCAATATTTTCTTCTATAACACTGTTATCTTTCACAAACTCGTCGAAGACACACTTGAAAAGTGCTAGTCTTAAAGATGTATGGGCATTGATTGCCCTTCGTACACACTTCCCAGACAAAATTTGAGAAACAACAGTTTCATCATACAGTACGGTTAGCGTAGTTTCTAAACCTGTGCCGTCTATAAATTTTCCAATGCAGAGAAGCATTGCCATAACTATGTGTAGCTCTCCTGGCCTAAGAATCCAGTTTTTCGATATATCTTTCTTCGCCATAGATAACTTCAATATAGGTCTGTACAATCCTAAATCCAAAGTCACAACAGTTTTTTTGCCGGGCGTAATATTAGACGTTACTTTTTCCAACTTATTCATGAGACTGAGCTGTGTTTCTACTTTGGTTGGACTAGAATCTATGAGGGGCAGTACACATATTCTCGTTTCTTTCCTTGGTTTTTCACTTGTTATTGAATTGAAGGCTGACCAAACCGGAACTGCATTCGTAAACTTCAAGTTATTCGTTGGTGTCTCCTGTTCTTGGTTTGAAAGAATACAATTTGTGTCTTAATATTCGTTCACGTCCGAATCTACATAGGGTGATAATGAAGAAGTATGTGCTATCATCCAAATGAGATCTTCATTTTTATACGACCACAAATCGGTCACACTTCTCCCGGTAGTAGCTGTTTTCCGATTAAGCACAGGGTTTTTTGGCCTGTATCCCTTAAGAATGCTACCTCTGATAGTTTCAGAAACAAACTGGGGAATATTTTGTAGAGAACGAAGTGAGGATTTTCCTGATATTTCTATTGGGTTCGTAACGTCTGATGTCTCCTTTGCTTGATAAATAACCATGACTGTACCATGCAACGTTCCTTTGCCATATGGAGTATCCTCTTGGAAGTCAACATTGTCCGCAGCACAATACACAAACCTCCCTTTCACCAAATCCGCTGGAATATAAACTCCTCCACTTTCTTCAGTGCGACGTATAACTTCTGCTGCAATTTCTGTTTCGAGCCGAAGAACTTTCGAATAATCTATGGATGCACCAATTCTGTGTAACATTTGAATAATAAATTTACTGCGCGTAGAAGTATGCATAGTTAGCCCAACTGCCACTTGCAATGGTAATTGACGGGTATGTCTACTGGTAATCGCAGTTACGTTAGAAGCTTGCCTTGGCGAAAGCATTCCAAACATAAAAATTTGTGATAATTTGGATAAATTGGAGTGAATTTACCTTCGATATATATGAAACTTTCTGCGATGTCCAGTATCAAATCTTGGAAGTTGATAGGAATTCGAATTTCGTCTGAATTTTTATAATATGGTGAACCATATGGCTTGTATGTGTGTTCATGGAGACTAATTAATGAGTGATCCAGAATTGGCTCATCAAAAACATTCAATTTTTCACTAGTAGTATGGGCCACCATGTTGTTAGTATTTTTTTCGTAATTTCAGTCCAACAATATTCTTGAGAAAATTTCGATCGTCCGCTGATAGCTTATATCTTGACTGCTCGGGATGACGACGTGAAATGAACTTGGAATTGCTCTTGCTCTTCCTTATATGTGTTTGGAAATCTGATGACATCCTATCAGAACGTCTAAATGAAAATCCCATCGTTGATAACTCACGATAATTTCCTTAGTTCCAATTTCAATATTATTTTCTCTCCTCGGAAATCTATTAAGGCACCGTTATCATCCAAGATACTCAGAGTGATGTTGTCAATGAACTGACATCCTTCAGGTCTCACCGGCATATAAATGATATTCTGCGGCTCCTTAGATAATTTGTACCCTGGTTCTACATCTATGTCGAATTCGAATAAAGTATGTGCTTCTTCACCATTGAAATATGCTCCAGACGTAATATTGCAATCGACTCGAATAATTCTTACTCGCATGATGTTCACGGGTAATGTCGATTCATGTCGTTTATTTGCTTCCAAGCACAGAGCTTCGAATCCTAAAATAGATGCCATGGAATTCTCATGTGTTAAATCAATCTCAAATTTAGACTGAATTTCGCATTTCAAAGTATTATTGTTAGCATGTAATGAAAATATCGAATGTATATCATTAATCGATGTATTCATTTTAATTTTCATTATATTTTTAATAGCTCTATTGATTTCATCGATCTCGTAGACTCCTGGAGGGATTGATATAGTAACAGGTGGATCATCTGCCTTTATTCTGTAACTGATTATATTATTTGTCTCGTCTACATTGAAAATGGAATTGTATGAGTAAAATCCATGCAATCCCAATCCATAACGACTGTTCACATCTAATTCGATTGGTGGGAAGAAGTTTGCACTCAATACACTCGTTTCTCCACTTAATGTGAATGTTCTCGACATGACTGATGACATTGAACTGATGAGCAAATTCTTCATCATCTCATTTCATTGACCACATATTATGACGTCAATCATCATACATGAATCAAGACACTTCTTCAATTCCTGAAAATATATCAGAATAAATTATCAAGTGATGAAGTTAATATATGAGGGAAATTGGAAGTTTAATAAAGAAGAAAAAATCCGTTGTGTAGTTTTGAGAATATTTATTACCCGATAATAACAATTAGGTAAACACAAATGGTTGATTCATGATATCGAAAAGGAAATATTACGTTATTTGATTTATTGTTGTTTGCAGCATGAAGAATTTTGCTTCTTCATTTCAGCAGGTTTGCACTCTATCTCATTATTAGCTCCTACGTTGATATCCCTTATATTACAATAGCAACAGAATATTCTTCTAGGTGTTGGTCCATCGTTAACATCATTGGTCACATTTTCATCATAATGTTCATCACAGTACTGATATTTCAAAATATCTATATCGTTTTGTAAATGTATAGGTAGCTTATCCCATACCATAATTATCTCATGTGGAGTACAAGCGATTATTACTTCTTTCGGCATATCAGTAAGCTCTTCTTTCGTCATTTTCAATAAGCTTCCTACTTTAGAAAAGGCTTTCAAGGAATGTCCCATACGTTTGATACTCTCGCGATCCATGAGTGATCTGATAATTCTATGTATCACTGATAGTGGACAGAAACTTCAAGCACAAATGTCCACACCAGACTGTATTGTATTTCTGTTTACGATCATAATTGTATAGTATTTTGAATTTTGCTGTTGAGCCACTATGAAAATATTCAACTAACTCCTTAGGTGGGGGTAAATCACCATAGCTATCGAAGTATTCGATTACCCTACCACGTTTCCTATATGCAACCCAGTGAGTGCCAGGGCCTCTGATTGTATCTAGATTTATGATGGCAGATTCGTCGCGAGATGGCCCAGAAGGAGGTAAACTGTCACGCATGAATACACCTCGAAAATTGGGAAGCTTTGCCTGTTGTGCAAAATTTCCAATATCGATATTGCTCAAAGGTCTCCGAGGTAGGGAGTCTATTAGTTTTTTGAATTCGGTGATTTTAGGAAGATACCTAGTCCTTTTCTATAGGGTTTCAAATAAACACCTTTGCCACTCTTTCCAATCGCAATGGCCTCCATGTTTCGATTGTGGCGATTTGCTTCAATGAGCTGTTCTCTACTTGATTTAGCTGCCTGAACAGCTTTAGTAATTCCTGCAGCTGCTCCTGCGATACTTCCTAGAGCAGATAAGCCTGCAAATATTGGTATAAGTGGGAGAATGCCTCCAACCTTGGGTATTGGAATTACGCGAGGAGTACGAATATTCTTCTTTCCTCCAGCAACTTTCAAATATTTTTGAGCAGCTGCTAAGGCAATAGTCGTCGCTTTCTTCATATTCTTTGCGAGTTTTGTATTTCCACCTGCTAGACGAAGAGCTCCTCGAACTTTTTGAACTATTCCCGATCCGAAAGCTATTTTTCGTGTTTTTTTCCCTCTACGTTTGAATTTCTTGACTTTACGACAACCCATGCCAAAACGTCGTTTTCCTTTCATTATATTGGTCACCAACCAAGCAGCACTCCTTTCTCCTACGCTCGCGTCTCTTGACTTTGCTCTTTCCCACGCTGCTAACTCTAATTGTTCATCTGCTTTATGTCTAGCTGCAAGATCGCTATGATTCTGAGAGTAAGCAATATCGTGTTTCTTACATGCGATATCCAACTGATTTATTCCAGGATCTCCTCTTGCTAATCGCTTCTGCAATTTGGTTCCAGGACCACAGTACTGATAACCACCAGGTATATGTAATTCGAATGGAAGTTTATTGATTAGTGTATTAACGAAACCTCTACCACTTTTAATCAGTTTAGGTGAAGTTATACGTCTGCACCGTTTGACTATCATCATATGAATGAGAAGTTTCTCACGTATCCACATTCATATATCATTCGACTACCAAACGATGCACATTGTTAAACAGAAGGAACACTTCGTTGTAGATAATTGGGATAGAAAAATTGGATATGGAAATGGAAAAGAGAATTTGTCACGACATGGTAATTTATTACCTTCTACTGTCCGTGGCCTCATCATCGGTCCATCTAATTGCGGCAAAACAAATGTGATGATATCTTTGTTGACTCACCCTCATGGCCTGCGCTTTGCAAACGTATATTTATACTCCAAGTCACTTAATCAACCAAAGTATGAATATCTACATAATGTATTGGAACCGATAAGTGGACTGGGATTCTTTACATTCAGTAATAATACAGAGGTGATGGATCCATCGGAAGCCAAACCAGATTCCATATTCATTTTTGATGATGTAATAAGTGAAAATCAAGATGTTATCCGATCATATTTCAGTATGGGTCGTCATAGACAGGTGGACTGTTTCTATTTAGCACAAACATACTCAAGAATTCCAAAACAATTGATCCGCGACAACTCCAACTTCATAGTTATATTCAAGCAAGATGTGACAAATTTGCAACACATTTTTTCTGATCATGTTTCACCGGATGTGACTTTCAAAGAATTTCAGGATATGTGTGGAGAATGTTGGAGAGATAATCACGGCTTTCTTGTCATTGACAAAGACAGTGAGATATGTAATGGTCGCTATAGAAAAGGATTCGATAGCTTTATATATCCTTGAAAATAGCGAAGACCAGTCAATTGATTCCCAATCGTCACAGGAGTTGCACGTGCTGGGTAATGATGAAGATAAAAATGGATGAAAAAACAGAGAGTGACATGAAATTGAAACGACAATTGATCGAAGCGACGGATGCAGTAAGACAGAAATTCAATACTATCAAGAGTAATCGTACCGAAAATCTGATGTCTCTCGAGAAAATATATGAACCTTTAATAAAACCGCTCAATGTAATATCTGCTGCAACCGTAGCAAAACCAAAAATCGAAAATTTGCCGTCGGTCACCGAAACAAGTATACCCGTCTCGAATAATACATCCTATATCCCATTATCAGCAAGTACACCGAAATATAACGGCCGTAGTGATAATACCGAATTTTATTCGCCTTCATGGAAAACTAATATCGTACCCGATCCCACAGAATCACATCTCATGGATACGCCACCTTCGTCAACAATATCTTCAATGAATGATGATAATACCATTGAAGCCATTGAGGAGCAAGATCGAATAGCAAATGGACACATTGAAAATTTATTATCTGGGGACTCACGCTATGACAAAGCATATGGTGTTCATATAGATTCCAAAACAAAACGACTGAAGATTGGTAAAGCTGAAGTGAGTTTTCCTATAGGAAACATCATAATTCGAATAGGTAAAACACAGGAACAGTTTGCAGCTGATCTACAATTATATGATATGATATTCCTCAAGAAACCACCAGAAAATATTAGAGGTGAAAATATGAAATCATTTGCCGCTATAATGCAACTGACACGAGCACCATACAAAAACTACGATCTCAGGCAAGGGCTCAATACATCAAGTTCGAAGAAATATTATGAATTAATCAAACCATCAGTTCGCACTCCTTATGAAATGAGGAAAAACAAAGGTGGAAAACTGAAGCAGTTTCTATCAAAAAAATTGTACACTACGTCGAAAAAGGAGTATGTATATTGGAATAGACCCAAAGAACTGGTGGATCGATTGAGATTATTATGGAGTTCGAAGATGGCTGGACATACTGGACATACCAACGAAATCATATCTATAATTGAAGAGTTGCGAGAAGAAGGTATAGTATACTAGATTCGATAGCTATATCAAGAGAACATTATGATAGAGCTCATCAGTTATAATCTACATTCGAATCGAGATAGATCCATAGACGAAGTGAAGATATGAATGATATTAAACGACAAATTGCAAAGGAACTACATAGATCTGCTCGCCGCAACTTCAGAAGAAGAAGAACAATCATCAAAGGATTTGCTGATTTGTGGCAGATCGATCTTGCTGAAATGCAACAATATGCAGAGGTGAATAATGGATATAGATATATTCTCTTCGTGATTGACTGTTTTTCTAAATATCTATGGACTGAACCAATCAAGAACAAAACAGGAGAGGAAGTTAGTAAAGCTATGGAAAAAATTCTGAAAGAAGCGAAATACTCACCAAAACATATCCAAAGTGATGCTGGAACAGAATTTTTCAATCGCTGGTTCAAGAAATTGATGAAAAAATATGAAATCAATCATTACACTACATACAGTACGAAAAAAGCTGCTATCGTTGAGCGGGTCATCAGAACTCTGAAGAAATGGATGTATGAAGAATTCTCAGCTATAGGCGAATATGTATGGTTAGTCATATTACCTGAACTAAACCACAGATATAATAATAAAAAACATCGCACCATCGGAATGAGACCTGTAGATGTTTTACCTTCAACACAGATAGAAGCATATAGTCACCCGAAAATAGCTTTGAAGCCAAAATTTAAAGAAGGTGAAATTGTCAGAATAAGCAAGTACAAAGGTGTTTTTGAAAAAGGATACACTGCGAACTTCTCAACAGAACTCTTCGAAATCACTACAGTGAAAAGAACTAATCCAACTACTTACTTACTTCAAGACATGGAGGGGAATCCAATCAAAGGATGTTTTTATGAAATGGAATTACTTGAAACGTTTAATCCCAACGTATATTTGGTTGAGAAAATTTTGAAACGCAAAGGAGATAAAATATATGTAAAGTGGTTAGGATTTTCAGATAAGCATAATTCATGGATCAAAGCATCGAATATGATATGAGGTGTATAACTAGGAAATAAAAATAAATGGTTTCGAAAATTGAGCACATGTCTAATTTATTTGAAATTATCTTGATGAAACAACATTGAAACCCTCAATGAGAGGTATCGACTTATAACTCATCATCACTACCTGATGACTGCTCTAAGGCTCGAAATGGGTCAACTCTTCTACCTGTTGTGTATGGGCTACATGTAATGACACCACAGTCCTTTCTGAGAGTTTGTTTTTCGTAATTCAAGCACCAGCATGTTTTGAAGTGATGATTACTATTCAGGAAAAAATGTCCTACACTTTCACACAGAAGTAAATCGGATGTACATGAACTACACATTCCATTGAAACAATCATTCCTATAATTATTGCATGACATACAGCGTTGCTTCAATGGGTGATCACTTTTCATGCAACTATTACAGAGATCACGACAGATTCCAAAATTCGAATTCTTCAATGCTTTTGCTTGACACTTGGAACATCTTGGGCCACTTGTATCATCAATAACTGGTTCTGGTACCATCCAAGGTGGTCTATTCTCATAAATGCATCTTCGACATAATCCTGTAGATGGATTCATTTCCTCTTTATTATAAGCCCCATTGCAATTGAAACACATTACTGACTCATCAATTCTGAATGGGAAAGTGGCTATTTTCGGCTTTGAATCCCATGATTTTGGAAATGGCATCATTAAGTGATAGATGTGTTCAGTTATCAAGTAGAATTGATACTGGAACTCAAAAGTGTCTCCTCCTCCCTTTATAGGTACCAAAATGGTATCCTATGACGTCACACCCCTCTCCATATGAATCTTGACGTCAAACTCCTCCTCCTGGGAATTGTATAAAAGAGGAGGAAGTCCATGAGTTAGATCATTCGCTTCAGTTGTCCCAAGAAGTAAATTGAAGAAAATGGAAGCTATGTACAATGTTTTGAGGCAAATTGCTGTTGAAGACATGAATAATATTGATGTAAGTTGTTCAAATATGAAACTTTTTATATGATTATATGTTTATTATTGCTTATAGGATATGGAGAATGGAATGTTGATGGCTCAAGTTCAGAATCGAGCAGCAGTGATTGACGTAGTAGTAGTAGTATTGTGGGGAGGCTGTAGCCAGGCAAGTAGGCCCCCATGGGCCCTTTTTGCCAACCCCTGCTCTCCACATATCTACACATCCCTCTTTTAGTTGTCCTTTTCGAACCTTCCCGTCCTTCTGATGAAGGTCAGGATGTCCGTCCACTCTAATTCGACCAAGTCTTCCTGTTGTAGTTTATCTACTCCAAAGATTTCGAATCTCATCCTTCCATACGCCTCACACTCTCCGAGGAAGTGAAGTGATGTCTCCTCATCTTCTCCGCATTCGCGGCAAGTGGGACTATCTTCCACACCTATGAGTGATAGGTGTCTGCGTAACCTGTTATGCCCTGTTAGTATCCCTATAAGAAGGCGCAGGACTTGGCGATCCCTGCCCAGCAACCAAGCCGTCCTTGGCTTGCTAGGACCGGCCACCAGGTCTCTCGATTGCCTGCAGCCGCCTATACGCCTCCAATATACTTCTAGTGCCTCGTCCGCCCATTTGTTAAGGGCAGACGAAGTTTGGCTTCTTGTTATGCCCAGTGCAGGCTCCGGCCCCCAGAACGGTGTCGCGGATCCGATTCTAGCCAGCTCGTCGGCCACCTCGTTCCCGGGCACCCCCCTGTGCCCCGGAACCCATACTAGTTCGACTTCCTTCTGTTCAGCTAGTTTCTCAAGAGCATCGCCACATTCCTGCACCAAGGCTGAGCTTGGTTTAGGATGGCAGACAGCCCTGAGAGCCGCCTGACTATCCGAGCAGATGTAAATCTTCTGCTCTGGTCCCTCTTTCACCTCATGCCTCTCCGCTACTGCCAGAATGGCAAAGACCTCGGCCTGGAAAACTGTGGTATACTTTCCAAGAGCGTAGCTCTCCCTTATGCCTAATCCTTCTAAGTAAATTCCTGCGCCTGAGTCCTGTTTGTCAGTTAGGCGCGATCCGTCCGTATAACATACTAGACTCCCCGGGTGGAATTCCACTCTGTTCTCTTCCCATTGTTCCCTGCTTGGAATAGTGAGGGTGAACCTTCTATTCCATCTCAGCCTATTTTGGGCGTTCTTCACTCTTAGGGTGGAGATAGGGATCTCCTGCTCCACCCATGTCGCAATTCCCGCGTGACCTGTCACTGCTCCTCCGTTAGCCCAACTCCCCGAGTCCCGCATCCTCAGATAGGCCGCCATTGCTTCCCTCTTAATCCAGATTGGAAGCGGCGGCAGCCCCAGCAGTACCTCTAGGGTTGCAGTTGGCGTCGTCCTCATAGCGTGATTGACGTAAGTAATGAAAAATTTACATGATTATTTGCATTACATTTACTAATTATTGTACTCTTTAGAATGACGGAGTTGCACATGCACATCAAGATGAAGGATTGGGAAGCGATATTGATGATGAGCCTGAGGACATGCGAGTCAGAAGTCGCAATGTAAATATCGAAGATGTACGTCCTCATCGGAATCCCCTGTACTGCATCACCTTGTCCTACGTACAGGTTGACACTGCGAATGGCGATAGGCTCCTGTGCTACACATGTTTTTATCGCTATATACCATTGTCCCAAGGAGGCCTATACAGACACGTAGAAACACACTACACATCCCATCTGGACGAAATTCCAAGAAGGGAGTCATGTACCGTATGTGGTATCCGGTTGTGGATGATGAGATTAGTGGAAGTGTGTATTATGTGTAATAACACTCCAGTTGTAGGGTCAATTAGAGCATAATCTGTAATTTTAATATATTATGTTGTGTCTTTCTAGTTATTAATGTCAATGTATGTTCTGATAAAAGTAGCTTTGAATATACGTTAATTTTGTACTGATTTGTTTGATTCAATACCTGACTGAATAAAAAAATAATGATCATTACTATCTGAGACTTCATTGTTGAAAGATGGACACAATTGATAAGTTTGGACGCAAAAGAAGCAGATCACATGGGTCGTTGCGAGGCCCGCAGGGTATTGGTTTCGTTCTAGATTCCGATGGGAATTATAATATGCTCGGAAAACGACTGAAAAATGTGGGTAAATCCATGGATGATACAGATTGTGTTCGATTGCAAGTTTTGAAGGAACACATCGACGAAGCGAAAGAAGTAATCCTAATGACACTCCAAGCATCAATCTCATCAGTTGTCAAAGATCTAGCACTTCGAATAAGCAAGGAGCATCAGAAAATCTATGATGATATCAAGAAATTGAAAGAGAAACAGAGAGAGACAAAAGGAGAAATACCAACTTTCATAATTAAATAGGAATATAATTGTACTATAGACACCATGTGATTGAACCAATCATTCCCACCTTTTTCACATCACTTCACCCCTTTTCACCACTTGACACCTCCCCACCACTTCACCCACCACTTCACCTCTCCCCACCAACGCTCCCTCTACCACTCCTTCGATATATAGATGAACTCCTCCTCAATCTACCACAGTTGAAGACAACCATCCTGCTGATAATAATGGCACCAAGACGTCAAGTAGCTGACCAATCGTCACGTCAGAGAAGATCCACCAATCGACCAAGGATACCTAGAAGGGTTGCAAGTATAAGACCAAGCAGCCCAGACAGCACAATGGAGACAGGTCGTCAAAGAGCTGTGAATCGAGACCCTTCACCAGGACCTTGTGACTCTACTAATGGGGTTGTAGTGGAGATAATTGCAGAAGGTCACGATCAAAGTGATCGAGGGTGGGGGGGGGGGCGGTGGTGGTTGGTGTTGGAGGGAGAGATGGGGGGGGGGGTGGTTGGTGTTGGTGTGGTGGTGGGAGGGAGGGGGGGGAAGGGGGGGGGTGATGAGTTTGGATATTGTAGGTTGAGGGATTAGAGCTTTAGAGGAAGATAAAAAGTCAGTTCACGAAAATAAATCAATATATTTATTCATTCTCTAGAGCACCTGACACCAAGTCTTGAAACCACTTTAATTTGGCTCGGTTTTTATCTTCGGACGTTCGATGTCTTTCTATCGCCTGGTCAACATTTTGCAACGACGTTACACACATGCTCACTTGCCGCTCGTGTGTTTTCTGGAGTTCCTCGAACTCCCTATGTCGTTCATCTCTCTCCTTCATCAGTGCTGCTTTCTGCCTCTCAAGTTCAGCCAATTGCGCTTCTATACCATCATCAAACTTGCGGCGTTGTTCGATGATGGCATTCACTTCCCGTTTGGCTTCCTGATATTCTGTATTGTATTTCTTGGCATCCTCCATCACCTTCTGCCGACAGTTATGTGCGGTACGTATGCGGAGTTTTAATTCTTTTACGTACCGTGAAGCATCTCTGAAGACTTGTTTATTTTCCTCCTGCGTTGCTGGAATACAGTCTTCATCTTCTTCATCTTCATCGATGGTAATGGAGGATGCCACTTTCTTGATTTTCTGCGCTCTCTGCAGCTCCGAAGAACGCTTGAATTTTTCAGGAACGGGAGGTGGAGCGGCAATTGAAATGGCTTTCACTGGTGGTGTAGAAATTGTCGGAGTCACCTTCTTTATTGTTTTCTCCAGCACTTTTCTCAATAATGAAGGAGTGTTCCTAGGACGCTTAGGAGACGACGATAAACAAGATGGGCCAGCTATCGGTCCCACTGCCGTTTCTGCTTTCTGGATGACAACGTCCGAAATAATCTTGACCGGCTCCGATGCCCTCTTCATTCTGCGACGCTGAGATATTTTCCTAACCGGCATCGTTTTCAGTGCCGGCTCGGATTTATGCTCGTTGCCCAGAACCTTTGGGCCTTCATCTTCCTTCGTGACAACAACCTCCGATTGCATGTCAGTTGCCGGTACAATCATTGGCACTTCTTCACTACTTGTGGATGCCACCTCCGTTGGCATGACGATTGTATCCGGCGCCGCTGACGTACTAGCCGCAAGCACATCACCGTTTGTTGATATGGACGATGGTATTATATCCTCATCTCCAAACGGTGACACGGCCTTCGGCGGGGCATTCATGTAGCCCTGTTTCCTGAACTCTTTGATGCACATTTCCGGAAAATGTGGCCATTCCATCTCATCAAAGTTCCTCCAGAACTCTTCAGAAGCCGACTTGTCGAACGACGTATTCCACACAGAAGACATGGCCGAAATAATTGAGCGTAAGACGAAGAACCAAGAAAAAATACAAACTGCACGAATAATATTCGATACCACGAATAGCGCGTGTAGGCTTGAACTAAAGAATAGCTAAGACTGAACGCTCCTTCTTCGAAGAGAGGCAAGGAAGCGTCACATCTCCCACTCCTCACAAAATTCTCAGGCATGCGCATCTATTACCATCTCTCTCGCACTCAAAGCATAACATCTAGCCTGCTCTCTCCCAACGCCCAGCGACTTGGAGGCGAAGCATTTCCGAGAATTTTATATCGGCAGATGTTAGGCATCTTTCTACCTGCCTACCAGCGATAGACCCTTTTGTATCTGGTATGCACGAAGTGTTCGAATATTCTTCAGGGCTTTGCATTATAAATATCATCGTTCTTTATACCTGATGTTCAACATTAGACCCACAAAGTACAGTCACGAAAATAGTTTGAGAATTCTTGTAGCATATCTGTTTCACTTGGATATTTCAGAGCATAGTCATTAAGAAAAATAGAGATTTGAATAATATAAGATGTTTATTTTATTTACAGATAATTACTCGTTACAATCATACACAATTATTATCATTATACATTATACTCTGAATACTTTGAACATTACACAGATCCGATTTCCGGACATCATTTGCTATTTAATCTGGTACATTCTTCCTGCAAACATTTTATAAGAAAATCTAGACTATCATTCTCATTTACTTTCCTTTCTGTTTGTTCAGGTTTATAATACATTATGTCTCTATGGCCCCACGGAAGAGTTTTAGTTGTGTTAGGTATTAAAAATCTTTTATCATCATGATATGATAGGGCAACCTTATTCTTCAGTACTGTGAACATGTCATGTAATATACTAACGAAAGAATTCATTTTTCGGAATATCAACCCGCCTCTCTCTACAATTCGCTTATAATCAGCTAAGTGAAGTTGTTCTTTGACAACTGATTTCTTAACACCTTTTGCTTTTTTCAGTTCACTATTCACAGATTTAACGTAATAAGCTTTCGCTCCCGTACCATAAAAATTTATTATTGGGTCATTGGGAAATTCGTCTTTCATATTTCCCAAGACTGACTTTCCTACAGGTATCCCAAAACTATTACCAATTTCATAATTGGAAGTGTCGAAACGATTCAAATTATCCTTAATGAAATCATAAAAATTTTCTGTTTGAACTTTCAGAATGAGAGAATCAGTGTCGGTATATAGCAATGACGCATTTTGTTCGAATTTCTTCTTTATGCACTCATAAAAAAAATCATATATTACTGTCTTGGATAATTCTAATATGCAGAATCCTAAATAGAGTGGTTTATTATAGTTAACTTTCGTTCTACCCATATGAATAGCTACAAAATTTTCGTTAAATATAGAGACCGTTTTGAAATTAGGTCGTGCTATGAATGCATTGACTCCTAATGTTCTTTTGATATTTTCCCAATGCGTCAATAGTTTTATGTCGCGTCTGTTATCCACATTCTCCATCGTTTTTCCATACACAGCATTATTCATCAGTTTGTACTGATTTCTTTCAAACTTACTTTTTGCCTTATTTCTCATTTCTGTATTCAAATCTATATATCTCTTGAGCCATGGTGATTGATTGAACTTGAGAATCCTATGTATTCTTGTTAGAATCAAACCATTATTGATTGCCTGTTTCAAATTTTTATAGTGAACTATATAATTCTTCTTGTTATTCAAATTAGGTACAAGCTTAGGCACTTTTGATTTCGACTCTGGTGGAATCATCGACTCTACTAGAAATGGAAGGTCTGAATGTTTATCATGTAGTTCTTCTGGATAATGAATATCAACTTCCAATACAAAACCGTTGGAACTATCATCTGAAATGCTCATTAAATCAAATTCTGATATTTCTTTCGTGGATAGCCATCGAAAACCACCAGTTGGTAATGATTGTCTCATACTATGACCATAAAGATTGGTTGCATCGAGATACATAATGAATGATGTTGGTTCATTTGCGTCGAAATTTGATATGAATTTATTATTTGCTTCATGTTTTCTATCGCTACATTGACTAATACCACCCCGAATTCCCTTTTTGAAAAAATTCAACATATCTATGTCTGTTAATAACTCCAGTTCTACTTTGGTATATCTCAACATAGCATCCCATGAGAGACCCGGTGATGTGAAATACTGAGCAGGATCTAACTTATATGTATCGATACAAATATCACGAAAATTTTCGAATATGTCGCATAAAAGTAAAACATCTGATTTCAAGTAAATATCTGAATAATCACCCAATGTGTGACAATTGAATACGTTCCAAACAGATCTTGCTCTGTCATATTCTTCATCGCTTATGTGTCGATCATTCAAATTATCATAAAATTCTCCTTTAGATGGTAATTCCGTAACATCAAGTCTACTCAGATCATTCACAAAACTGTACGGAAATATACCCTTTTTTCTGATTAAACAAAATTTGTCATAGTCTGGAAAGTATTGTCGCGTTACTGTAAACTGATCATCTTTCAAATTATCCCCCAAATTTTGTAGAGATTCCGACATGAATCTGTAACTATCAATGAATCTCAATTTCAAGAATACATTCTTCAACTGCCCTTGTTTATTTGTATAGTTATCGACTAATAAATGTTTGGTGAACGAAATGTACTTCTCTTTCGTTTGAGGAATTACTTCCACCTCTTCACCTTTCTTGAATAACTCTTTTATGAATAAATGGCAGTCATATCCACTCAGATTATGGAAGATAATGGGAACGAAGAACGGAATTTTGAAATTAAGGTTGCAAATTGAGTGGGCGGCCCCAAATCTCTTTTTTCCAGTCAGATGACAATGGTCCTTTACCTTAACATCACCATTTTCAAATGGACATTCACAAATATTACAAATAGAGGCATTGGAAAATTCAATTTCTTCCTCAACTGTCAACTTATGCATTGGAACGATACGTTTCAAATATTTATTGTATATCTCCATCAAGTCAGCTTCCAGTCTTGATATGGATATGTCGGAAGCATTTGTTCCTCTATATGTAACAAATTTTGTAACTGAATCATCGAATGAACATTTAACTATGTATGCAAATGAGTATGGGTCATGTTTGAAAGTTTTTGCTGTGAATGAATTGCTTGGATCTGGTTCACAAAGATTCATAGCTCTGAGTATTGATTCGAAATCAGCATATACAACGAATGGAACACGTAATTGCTTTTCGAAATTCTGGAATTTCAATATATTTTCTGGTACCATTTTACCGTACTTATTGAGTTTTGGATTACTAGTAGGTACAGGAGTATAAATATGATTGCAATCATGTGACTGATGTTGTAACAAAGATCTCTCATTCTCAAAGTATATCAAACAACCGTCACAAAAATAATATTTATGTTCATGGGATGACATTTGGCTGGAGACTAATCTTGATAGATCTTTTATCCAACAGTAATGACTATTACCAAGATCATCTGTTATGAACAATAAGTTGATATGTTTTGCTAACCTTTTTCTAGAATAATGAAGAGGTCCAACAATCTCATACGTTAGCTTGTCACCATCATAAATCTTTTCCAGACCATAAACATTAATGGAACAATCATTCATAATCTCAAATTTGGATATATCACGCAATTTCATAGGAAACTCAATACCTTGCAATTTCAATACTGTCGAGAAGTATGGATAAGACGATGTACTGTGGACTCTGTCTGCTGCCGGATATAATGCTGAAGTAACGGCCCATGCAAAGCAATATTGGTCTGTATTGACAACATTCACTACAGCCTTCTTTCTTTCGATGAACTGAGGTAGTTTTATATGTGAACATCCTTTGAGTGGACTGTATTTGTTGATATTCACCTCCAGGAATAATATTTTCTCTAAGGCCCAACCTACGAAAATATTTCAATTATTGATATTGGTATGGATGGAAATATCTAAAAAACTATCAACTCACCAGAATCACGTTCTTCGAACTCTGTGGTTTGACTTATCATGATATCTTGAAACATATTCACAATGGCTTCCAGATCATTGGAACGAGCAACGATATGGTTAGGAGTATTAAATGATTTTATGTCGATCAAATCTTGAGTTTGGTGAATATATCGACCAAACAATTCCATATTAACCTTGACAATAGTATGCATTTCCAAAGCATTCTCGAGTAATGCAATCACTTTCTGCCGAACATTATCGAAAAATATCTTGTAATCCAAAGTGTCTGTATTAGAATCCACTCTATAGCTGATGATCCTACACTTGAAAGCGCCATTGATTACTTTCACTCCACTTGATAAATGGGTACATGAGTTTGTTCTGTGTTGCAATGTTCTTCTGTGAGTATTCATATCATCTTTGGATACCATGATGTTACAACAAATACATAGTTCCGTATTAGATGTCGAAGGCTGCAAATCCATTTTTGGTCTCTTTGGAGGAGTTGATGAGTCGTCCATTGCAGCTCGACAGGAAGTTTTTTCATGACGTCGTAAATTATCATTACGCGTAAAGATTTTACCACATCTTCTACATTCAAACATGATTCGAGTCTACCTTCACTATCAAATGAAACTTCTCGACTGACGTGTGAACTTTCAGTAAAGCCTATTTATAGGAATGAATAGAGGAGGGGATTCCCCTCCCCATCCGAGCTCATCATGTATAAAGGTTCTCTCCCCACTCTCATAAATAATGACCATACTTTAGTTTCGCTCTCCAGTTAGTCGGGTACCTCAACTCGACCTGATAAGATGCCTGCATTGATGCCATAGTTAACATGACGACAAGAGTTGATGTACTTGCACATCATAATAGGCGTATGGTTACTTAGTAACACCTTCTCAAGGTTATCATTGACAAGAAATCAATTTCAAGTTCAATACATACAATCGCATTATCCATATTGGGAACAGGTACCTCCGACCTTGGCAAGCCTCAGACTCTGGTATTTAGGATGATGAATGCTATAATTACTAGATATATGCATGCACTCACCAACTATATATTATTGCAGCAAAATACACTCACATTACACTCAAGGTCATCTGACTTATTCCCGAAATGGAATAAAACAAGTACCCTCGACCTTGGTCGGTCTCAGCCTCTGGTAATTAGAATTGTAATTGCGATAATTACCCTTCAAATGACCTTTAGAGGCTGTAGAACCGGCCAAGAATCACTACTTTCGAGGAATAATGGCAGTAGCAAAAATTGATTTGGTCGCAATCAATAAAAAAATCAATGAAGATAATGAAATGATCAAGCAAATTTTAAATTCATCACTACCCCTCAATAAGTGTTACACAATCAATAAAATTTCCATATGTGGAACTAGATTCGGTAGAAGTGGTACTGTGATTCTGTATGATGAAGAGACTGAAGTGAATTTGAAATGTTGGCTACCGAAGAGAGTTGTAGATCAATTGACAGACAACGATATCGATGAGATGAATTCTTCTAATGGGTCTTATACTCTAACGTACTTGGGGCAAAGTGAGCCAATATTTGCTGGTGCCAAGACCAGAGCTCTCATTAAATTTGATTGCAAAAAAGTATGAATAATTATAATTAGCATTCAATAGTTAATTTTATTCGATAGATTTAGTATATATATTAGAAAGGGACATGGATATTATATAGTAAACCTTACATATCACATACTCACACTTACCACGTATTGATAATGATGAAAATTATTATTATGGTGAGTGATATGTCATAGAAATATCATGAATCGATAGCTGATACCCAACATCGATCACATGCGTAATATGTATTTATTTTGCAGGATACATAGACTTTTCCGATGAATGATCCAGATATGCATTATACCAGTCAATCAAGGCCGATAGCGGAAGATATCACCTCAGGTGTGAGGAGGTTGAAATGCCGATTTACTGAGTTGGAGCAGAAAACACTATATGAAATGAATTATGACACGAGAGTATGCTTCGATCAGGAACAAGTTCAACGACTCTACAATCAAGCTAATCAATACAAATTGGGCTTCCTACTATGTGCTCGATTCGAATATGGAAACATTAATGTTGAGGAATTCGTGAAAGCAATGGTTGAAGAGGACTTGGTGCAATTCCTTTATGAAATTTCAGATTTCCTACCAAACCACCTCGTTCGAAGATATAGTATTGGTATAACTCCAGAGACGTCTGATGCTGAAGAATCCTCTTAGTTCATTGTATATATTGATGATAATTAATTGGAGTGTGAAATAAAGCAACATTTTCAACACATTCGGTTTTTAATTAGTATTACAACATATTTCGAGAAACAACCAATGTTATAAACATAAAAGTATTGACGATGCATTTCAAGTGTTTATATAGCACCCATCTGAATGGAACCGTCCAATGCACTATAAGTCAAATATGCATCATGGAGAATCAGTGCGTAAACTTTGATGTGAGATGGAAACTTCGTTTTACGTGTTTCGAACTCTAACTTGATGTCGACAGTTGAGGATTTCATTGCATCGGGTTGATGATTGCAATCTATGATGAATAGCGGGTTAGCGCGAAATTCTTCAATGCCTTATCTTCCATTCGATTTTGTTAATCTCCAATGCGGCATCAACTTCTCCCATGTAGGAATTCTTGAATGAACGAGCTATAATGAGGATCAACTCTTGCTTGATATTTAGAATCGCTTTTTTATAGTCTTCAGCAAACCCCATCAGATATTTGAGAGGTAGCTTACCGCTAAACACGCGGCTAGCTTCATCTAAAATACACTGTTTCCCATTTTCTAGACCCCATCCAACTGTTTCTAAGGATTTTGCATTCACCTCACTATAGGAAATCATACTTTTCATGGTTGTGGTGATGCCGGGTTTTCGAATCATACATACTTGTTCACCACCCATCTCATAACGTATTTCATCGAAAAGGAATGCTAAAGCATTGTTGGATAAATAACATGTTTTAGTAGGATCATTCGGCGTGAATTTTCCCTCAATATAGATATAACTTTCTGAAATATCGAGTAGTAAATCTTGGAAGTTGACGGCGATCCTTATTTCATCCGAGTTCTTGAATGATGGTGAACCATATGGTTTGTATGTGTGTTCATGTAGACTGATCAGGGAATGATCCAAAATCGGCTCATCAAACACTTCCAATTGTGTGCTGCTTATAGACGATGTAACAACCATTATATCTAGCTAATTTTTTTTTTGCTATTCAACGCAACTTCAGACCAATGGATTGCAAAAAGTGTATATCGTTTGCAGACAACCTATGTCTGACTCGTTTGGGTGGTTCTGTACGAATGAATACATCACCATTCTTCATTCTCTTCTTATTGATATTTTTACGGTAGGTGGCAGTTTCAGTTCTGAACATATGTTTTGATTGGTTCCCAAAACAAAACCCCATTTTCCTTCTGGAATGATGGATTGTTACGTAAGCTGCTTCAATTCCAATTTTACAATGATTTTTTCTCCACGAAAATTGACTAAGAGTCCGCTATCATCCAATATTCTCAGTGTAATGTTGTCGATGAACTGACACCCAGTCGGGCTGATGGGTAAATATATAATATTTTGCGGTTCCTTTGATAGCTTATATCCAGGCTCCACATCGATGTCGAATTCATATAGCGTATGTACCTCCTCCCCATTGAGGAATGCTCCTGTGGTAATGTTACAATCCACCCTTATGAGCCGCACCTTTATTATATTCACAGGTAATGTGGATTCATGCAACACGTTGGCTGAATATTTTTTCTCCTCGAATCCCAAAACACTTGCTAAAGATGTGTCAGACGCCAAATCTATCTCATACATGCTACTCATTTCACATTTCATGGTATTATTATTAGCACGGAGAGAGAATACACCATCCATACTCCCTCCATTCAATGATATCCTACGTGCTATAGCCATTTGTAAAGCTTTATTGATATCATCTATTTCATAAGCACCCGGTGGTATCGTAATCATTTCATGTGTGAAAGTAGGTCCGAACTTGATACCCAATCGATTATTCTGCTCATCTATATTGAGTATGGAGTTGTATGAGTAGAAACCATGCAATCCTAATCCATAGGTCTTCCTCGCATCGAGTTCAATAGGTGGATAAAAGTTGGCGCTCAATACACTACGATCCCCAGATATGGTGAAAGTTTGCGACATGATTAATCAAAGACTATGAAAACTGTGGCAAACATCAATGTATGTAGCAGCAGCAACAGCGACAACCTTATCGCTGCTTGCAAAGTTAATTATTAATATCAAATTTATTTTCAGCTACAACATTTACATCTTTAATTTGGCAAAAACAGCAGAATAATCTTCTCGGCACTGGTCCATCATCAGCATCAACGCTATGTTGGCTGTCCTCCTCCTCCGCGAAGTGTTCCATACAAAATTGATATTTTGATATATCAGGATCGTTCTGTAATTGTTCAGGTAACTTTACCCACACTAAAGCTATTTCATGCGGTGCGCAGCTGATGATGACTTCCTTCGGCATGTCGGCAAGTTGCGCTCTACTCATTTTCAACAAAGAGCGCACTCTTGAGTAAGCCAGTAATGAGTGACCCATTCGTTTGATGCTCTCTCTATCCATATTATAGTATTTTTCTCTAACTATTTGCGGAGAGAAACTTCAGGCACAAATGACCGCACCACACTGTATTATAATTTTGATGTCGCTCGTAGTTATATACGATTTTCATATCATTTGACGGTTTCGATCTCCTCTTCAGATACTCTATTAACTCCCTTGGGGGTGGTAAATCTCCATAGCTATCATAATATTCCACTACACTATTACGTTCCTTATATGCAACCCAGTGTGTGCCACTGCCTTTGCTGCTATCTAAATTCAGAATAGCTGATTCTATACGCATTGGCCCGGAATTGGGTAGGTTATCTCTCATAAATATACCTCGGAAGTGTGGTACTTTCATTCTATCTATCTGCTTTATTAGATCAATGTCTGTTAAAGCCCTCCGAGGTAAATCATCTAGTTTTTTGAATTATGGGGTTTTAGATAGATACCTAATCCCTTTCGATATGGCTTCAAATAGACTCCTTTACCAACTTTTTCGATTGCGATCGCCTCCATATGCTTATTGTGCCGATTTGCTTCGGAGAGTTGCTCTCTACTCTCTTTAGCGGATTGTATGGCTCGTGCTATACCGGCACTCCCCGCAGCCAAACTACCTAATGCCGATAAACCCGCGAAAATGGGTATAAGCGGGAGAATTCCACCAACCTTAGGAATTGGTATCATTCTAGGTGTTCGGATATTATTTTTTCCACCAGCAATTTTCACAAACTTTCGAGCAGCCCCAATCGCCATCAATGAAGTTTTGGCTAAGTTTTTGATGATAGCACTTTTTTTACCCATTCGGTTTACCACATTGCGAACTTTGTGAACTATACCAGAACCAAATGCGATTTTTCTATTACGCTTTGATTTCCTCTTCTTCCTCAACACTCTACGCTGCTTCACTCCATCACTGCACCCCATACCAAAACGCCTCTTCCCCTTCATGATATTGGTAACTAACCAAGATGCAGTCCTCTCCCCCACGTTAGCGTCCTTTGATTTGACCCGCTCCCAGGCAGCTTCTTCCAATTTTTTATCGGCTGAATGCCTGGCAGATAGGTCGCTTGGATATTTGAGATATGCAATATCGTGTTCTTTGCAGGCTCTATCCAATTGATTTATTCCTGGATCACCGCGAGCCAACCGTTTCTGTAGGCGTGTTCCCGGGCCGCAATATTGATAGCCTCCAGGAATGTGTAATTCGAATGGTAACTTATTGATTATAGTGTTAACAATTCCTCCACCACCCTTTTTCTTTCCCCGTCTGCTTCTTCTCCCTTTATTATTATTATTATTATTATTCTTTATCGATGTGCAACGTTTCGCTGTCATAATATAAATGAGTCGAACACAGGTTGTGATTCTTTATATACCATCTAACCACCATACAATGCGGATTGTTCAACAGACAGAAATATTCAATGTGGATAATTTCGATGAAAAAGTGGGATGAGGAAATAACATCATACAACAACGTCGCCATGGGGTGTTATTCCCAAATACAATACGCGGGCTCATAATAGGTCCATCGAATTGTGGTAAAACGAATGTCATGATATCGTTACTCACCAATGAAAATGGTTTACGATTCGCCAATATCTACATTTACTCAAAATCATTATACCAACCCAAGTATGAATATCTAAGAAAAGTTTTGGAGCCAATAAAAGGGCTAGGATTCCACACCTTCGACAATAATGTGGATATAGTGGAACCGGCAGACGCCAAACCTGATAGTATTTTTATTTTCGACGATATCATTTGCGAAAAACAAGATGTAATAAGGTCGTATTTCTCCATGGGTCGACATAAGAGCGTGGATTGTTTCTATTTGGCGCAGACATATTCTAGAGTGCCTAAACAGCTTATTCGAGACAATTCTAATTTCATTGTGATGTTCAAACAGGATGACATGAATCTACACCACATTTTTTCCGATCACGTATCCCCAGATGTGACATTCAAACAATTTCAAGATATGTGTGCACAAAGTTGGACTGATAAATATGGATTTCTTGTTATCGATAAGGATAGTGAAATCCATGAGGGGCGGCGCTATAGAAAAGGATTCGATAACTTCATATTATATCCATAATATTTCAGCAGCATCCCATTCATTCAATCTCCAGAAGCGACAATGAGCACATCTAATGATAAAAAGGTTGAAATGGCATCTGAAATTGACCTCAAACGAGAACTCGTTGAAGCAACTGATGCAGTGAGAAAAAAGTTCAAAAGTCTCAAGAGTGATCGTATAGGTAATCAAATAGTGCTGGAAAAAATGTATGAACCACTGATGAAACCATTGAACACAATTTCAAAAGCGGCAGCAACCTCTATGAGTAACCATATTCCAGCAACGACAATGAAAAGTATCACCAAACAACGTAGACCAACCATGATGAAACCTACACTCCATTCCACACCAATGTCGGGAAATGAATCAAATTCTATGGAAACACCTGAAAGCACAATAAAACCACATAGTTTTTTCGCTGAAATTCCATCACGTGAAGAAGAAGGGAGATCTAATTATGTGACCATGATGGATACACCACCACCATCATCATCATCATCTTCACTCATGCCATTCGATAAAACACCGACTGGCAGCAAAATCATTAGTGGATTAGATGAACAGTTGAAAGAGCATTTGAAAAATTTGAAATCCAAAGACCCCAATTATGATACCACATATGGCGTCCGCATTGATCCTACTACGGCAGACATGATGATGGGTAACATGAAAATTCGTTTTCCTCATGGACAAATTGAATTATGGCGTAGTAAGAAGAAGAGTGTGATGTTTCCAGCTACATATGAATTATACAATCTTATATTCATGAAACATGTACCAAGATCTGTCGATGATCGAGACATGCGATTATACGCTGATTTACTACAAACTACAAGGGCGCCATATAAGGATTACGATATACGCGAAGGCTTGAATGCTAGTACGAAATCAAAGAAATATCTACAAATAATCAAACCAATAATTAGCACACCGCCTAACATGAGGAGTCAGCAGCAGCGTGAAGTGAAAGGTGGTGGGGGAATAAAGCAATCAGAATCTATTAAAAAGATTGCTAGTAATCATCTGAAAGAGTACGTCTATTGGAATGAGGCTGCAGAATTAGTGGACCGCCTTCGACTATTATATGGGTCGAAAATGGCTGGTCATACTGGGCACGATAATGAAATAGTCTCAATCATTGAGGAGTTACGTGAAGAAGGTATTGTGTATTGATACCATATATATAACCACAAATTAAAACAGCTAGACCATTAGTATATCAATGCGAACCAAAGAGATCGCAAGTGTTCGGAGGTTGAGAAATAGCACAATAATGGAAATAAGTGTGACCAAAAGACAGATTGTTGATGAATCACATAAACCTGCGAGGCGCAACTTTGCGAGAAGGAGAACTATAATAAAAGGTTTTGCAGACTTGTGGCAAATTGATTTGGCTGAGATGCAAACGTATTACAAGGAGAATAGTGGTTACCGTTATATATTATTCGTCATCGATTGCTATTCTAAATACATCTGGACCGAACCGATAAGAAATAAAACCGGTTCGGAAGTTACACGGGCCATGGAGAGAGTATTGAAAAAGGCTGACTATTCACCGAAAAATGTGCAGAGTGACCTCGGAAAGGAATTCTATAACAGCAACTTCGCCGCATTGATGGTTAAATATAAAATCAATCATTATTCCACATATAGCACGATGAAGGCCGCAATCGTGGAGAGGGTGATAAGAACTCTAAAGAATTGGATTTATAAGGAATTTTCTGCAAGAGGTGAATACAAGTGGTGTGATAAATTACAACACTTAACTAATATGTATAATAACAGGGTACATAGAACAATTGGTATGAAACCCGCCGACGTAACAGCTACTACAATACTACGCGCCTATAGCCACCCAAAAATCGTGCCAAAGGCAAAATTTCACGTTGGCGATGTGGTGCGTATAAGCAAGTATAAGGGTGTATTCGAGAAGGGCTATACCGCAAATTTTTCCACTGAACTCTTCAAAATATCCAAAGTGAATGCTACCAATCCCAGAACTTACAGACTTGAAGATGTGGATGGAAGGTTGATCAAAGGATCATTTTATGAATTGGAGTTATTGAAAACCGCCAATCTAGACGCATACTTGGTAGAGAAAGTCTTGAAGGAGAAAGGAGGTAGAATATATGTTAAATGGCTTGGATTCTCTAACCAACACAACTCTTGGATTGACAAATCTGCAGTTATTTGAAGTGTGAAAATCGATAATTTCGAATAAATACCCATTAAGCAATGAATTCACCTTGTTTTTCTACCACTTCTCCACTCACTACCCCTCAACTGGAATGGTGATGGGCATGCAATGAAATCTAATTTATATATAAAATAAGATCGCTTCATAAATGCATCGAAATGAACTTTATTTCAATCAAAAGTATTTGAATAGGAAAATTATATACAATGTGAATAAAACTACATCTATTTTACTTAAAATCTATGGTATTTCTCCTCAAAGTTATTACAAGTCATACACATGTCCATCAAATGGATTTGGTGGAGAGGAATCGAACACGCTGCACACGAGTACATCCTCTCTATTTCGCGGAAGGTCGCCCTTGTGTGCGATGAGGCGTGTAGATACTTGCCTCTGACGAGGGGTCGGAGGGAATAGAGGAAGAAGCATCTATAGCATAGGTGCCTCCAACCCTCTGTAGTATCCAACGTCACCATAGCAACGTTTACGCAGAACGTCATCTCCAGATGCCGGTCTCGAATTTCAGCCACGTCTACCATCTCGGAATGTAGCCGAATCCACATTTCGCACACACCGCATTCTTCATCGAAACCCTCGTCACCGCGCCCCTGCTCCACACCGCCAGCACCCAATCCAATATTTGCATTTCCATGTTCCTGAAAAAGAATGGAAATTAAACTTTCATGAAGGACGTAAGAGGTGAACGATATTCTAATTGAAAATTATGTGAATGAGGGGATACTTACAAAGGCAGCAGCAGCAGCAGCATCACCAGCATCACCAACTAAGCGATTCTCATCTATGAGAGACAACTTCGCCAACATCTTCACAATTTCACTGACAGCAGCCATTTTACTCTCCTTTCAGATATTCAATTGAGTGTTTCTGAATAGTAGAATCAGAGTATTTTGTACAGCCAAAGACTGTGGTTTTTATGTGTGTGTGTGAAAGGGAAAGGGAAGAGGGTGGTGGATTTGCAATCGTGGTTGTAACTGGTTGATGCTCCTTCCAATGAAGGGAAGTGGTTTCTACCCTGAATGATATGGTGGTGGTGGTGGTGGTGGTGGTGGTGGTGGTGGTGGTGGTGGTGGTGGCAACCAATCCTTCAAAACTATTTTTAACACCTTTCCCCCACCTGAGGTGTGTTAGGTGTAAAGGTTTGAGGAGGAGGAGAAAGGCGTTAACCACTGACCACCAATGTCCAAATCATTATGCGCGCCCCTCTTATAGTTCAAAAGGAGTGGGGGGTAGATTCGAGTATTGAAAAGCTGCGGATGTTTCTATTTCCAACATAGTGTTCCATAGTCCTCGAACAGTTCTACTGAAATAAATCATATAACATTATGGTATACCCAAAATCATGGGATTTGAAACCAGTGGTGGCAGTAGGACCATCGAGATTGGCTCAATATTTTGTAATTTGCCATAATTGCGAGATATTTTTCAATCCTAAAGCTATAAACCCGAGTACGGGAGTTTGCGAAAGATGTTCGGAGCATAATCGGCCAACATCACCGGATCCCCCAAGAAGGAGCTACCAGCTTGATGGCGACAACAGACCGCGATGCAAGACTTGTTCGAAGCTGCTCAAAAATAACAACATGGGCATCTGCAAGGATGTGTGTAGAGCATGCAGCGTGGAGGTACGCCTGCGATTTCAACGCTGTATCAGATGCGACGCATATAGGAATGATTGTTGGAAAGGGGTATGCGTCGGATGCAATATGGGGTCGTACTTCTGTGAGAATGTCGGCTACTTCTATAGTAGCGTGGACCACCATTTCTCCACATGTTGGTGCGTGCGTCATGAGAGGCGGGCACTGGGGAATGTTGAAGCTCCGCCTGCTGCATTGGATCACATCATTTGGCAAAATAGCAGCAGCAGCGATGAGAATGCGGAATGATTTTTAATATATGTATATATATATATATTGTTGATTATGGATATTTTCTCAATATTCCATGTGATTTATATATTATTGTGTGTTTTTCGAAATAAAATAATAAAAATAAGAAGAATTTCATCGATTTTATTCATTATCGTCAGCCATATTGGATCACCCATCTTGAATTTTCAAATTTTGACGAAAGAATCATAATCTCCGACCCCGAAAACCCCCCAATACAAAATTTGAAAGAATTCGGATAAGAATTATAAAACTCGTCCGCCATATTGGATCCCCCTATTTCGAATTTTCAAACTTTGAAGAAAGAATCTTAATCTCCGACCCCAAAGACCCCCAGATACCAAATTTGAATGAATTCGGATAATATTCATATTCGTCCGCCATATTGGCCGCCATCTTGAATTTTCAAATTTTGACAGTAGAATCATAATCTCCGACCCCGAAAACCCCCAGATACCAATTTTGAATAGAATCGAATCATTATCAACTGAATTATTGAAAAATCTAAAATTTTACCCCGACACATCCAAAAACGTAAGAATCCGGGATTTTTATGGTGGCAATGTATTAGTTGAATTTTTGCGAGAAATTTTTTATCATGAAATTTTTACCCCCTCCCTTCCGCTAAAAATGTTTCGTAGTAAACTACCATATTGAAAGGAGTGACAAAAAATTTTACATGAAGAAAAATGATTGTCATGAAGAGAGAAATCGGGTGGAATTTTTCCGATTTTTTTCAACCATTTTAAATTTTTAACGAGGCGAAGATTTATCATGTTTTTCACCGTTAAAAAAAAAGAAAAAACGTAAAAATCCGGGATTTTTATGGTGACAATGTATTTGTTGAATTTTTGTGAGAAATTTTTACCCCCTCCCTCCCGTTAAAAATGATTCGTAGTAAACTACCATATTGAAAGGAGTGACAAAAATTTTTATATGAAGAAAAATGATTGCCATTAAGAAAAAAATCGGGTGGAATTTTTCCGATTTTTTTTAACTATTTTTTAGAATTTTTTTGCGACGTATGCCAAGTTTTTCGGCTAAAGGAATGTTTTAAGAAATTAAATACCTGATATCTTTTAATACATTTATTGAAACTATATATATATATATATATATATATACATCCTGCTATCTTTGTTGCGTCTTTTCATAATCCATACTCATTGCGTCCACCAGAAAGAATAAGGTTGGATAGAAACTAGTCGAAGTATATCTCTCCTCACGTCATTGCCAGCATTTACCTCTATTCAGAATTGCTCTATCTTTATTTTTAAGATATACGATTTATTTTCATTCCGCGTACCTCATTGCGTCATTCCATTTCACGAATGTTATTGCATCCAGCCATATATTTGAGGTTCATTCAACGATCTTTATTGCGTCCTGTATATACATTAGTGCGTCCAGCGATGTTGCCAGACTGAGGGTATATTTTTATTATATTAATAGTACATTATTGCGTCCGACTAATAATAATGAAGCAAATCTTCAATACTAATGTAATACGGTCCGGTATTGATGTGTATTTGTTAAGTTGCGCGACATTTTGACAATAGAAGGATAACGATCTGCAAATTTTTATCGTTATCGGATATGACATGTCACAAAGGCATGTTAAACATTGTATTGTATCAAACGGCACCTCTGCCAGTCTATATTCTGGGAGAAATGAATGAAAAATGGCAGTTTTCTTTGCGAGATTAGAATTATGCTATTCGATGAAAATTGAATATAGTATATCTCAAAACCTTTTCATAGTTCATTGTACCAGTATCCCTAACAACACGAGTACGTCCCAGGGACGTCCCAGGGACGTCCTTCATTTTCGTCCCTGGGATATCCTGCGTCGGAACATGGTACATACTAGGGACGTTCCAGGGACATCCGCTTTCCACAAAAGAGGCATCCTAGGGATGTCCTTCTGGTACGTCCCTGGGATGTACCAAGTACGAAGAAAGGATATCCCTATGACGTCGCAAGGATATCCCAGGGACATCCCTTCGACAGAAGAAAAAAAATGTAGGTCGAGTACGGATTGAACCCGGGACCTCTGGCTTATCAGGCACGCATCTCACTTCATTGGCTATTGAGTCTCCTGAAGATTTGTGTACTAAACAGATTTATAAACAGGACTTAACTACAGGAACCTGAATGAATACAACTTTGTTAGGATTTGGGTATAATTATTATATCATTTTTGGGTGTTTAAAAATGAGGGGCATTATGCATGTTGTACGATTTCTGTTTGCGAAAAATAGAAACCTGAATAAATACAACTTTGTTAGGATCTGGGAATTATTATTATATCATTCTTGGGTGTTTAAAAATGAGGGGCATTATGCATGTACGATTTCTGTTTGCGAAAAATGGTAATTTCTCAAGAAGTTCTGAAACTTTATTCTTTATTTTCATTACGATTATTTTCCGGAAGAAAAATAAACAGGTTCAAAAAAATGCAACTTAATACTTCGATGAAATTCAATGACTCTGATGTGAATAGATATCAGATACTCCAGGGACACGAATAGGATAACCTAGGGATGTACCATGCGGGATGTCCACTGGACAACCACTGCGCGACATCCCCTGGATGCCCCAATCATGTCCTTGTACCGCGGGACAAAAAAGGTACGTACCTCGGACATCCCTGTGTTGTTAGGGATATCACCTGACGAAGCTACTGTGTTAGCGAAACATGTTGTGTGTTAAAGAATTTTGTGTAAATCTTATCGTTTTTCAAGTTTTTACATGAAGAAAGCTCTCCAATGATGGTATCTCTAACGATGATAATGAACCAACAAGCACATTGGTCATGTCCATATATCTCCTTCTGGTGATGACATCTTCTCAGCTAATGAACCATTCAATAAATGGCTGTCGTCCTATATAAATTTTGGAGGCTGATTTTTTGACTATTTCAATCAGATATTTGGCCTGATATAGCATTATGCCATTGGGACCACTTCGACGACTGGTGGTAATTTGCTAGGATACTCGATAATACATTTTTCGGTTTCATCATTAGGAAGAGTGCCAATGCAATGCGGTCCTACATGGTTGCAATTACCTCCTTTCCCCAAGATCATTACAACAAATAAGTTTTTTGATGATTGACTGATTGAAATCAGAATAATATATCAGAGGAAGGAAGGAAAGATCAAAATCATCTCCACACCATTTAATAACGTTGTTAACTCGGTTGTTTGATGATCAGAGGTACACGGGTCGGTATAAGGGATCATCTTCAGCTCAATTTGAGGTACGATTAAAAAAATATGGGTATGGAAGGAATTACATTTTTTTGTTGACTCACCTGGAGTTGAAATAGTTCTATAAATGCAACTAGTTCAATTAGATATACCCGCCGATGCCCATAGTCACGAGCCCATGTATCAAGAAATGATAACGGGTTCTGAAAAATTGTTCTGAATTTTTCTATCTGTCATTAGGTTGGCCCCTCACGAGCAATTCCTAGAATTCTTCGAGAGACTCGTGCGAGCAAGGGATGACCAAACACATTCTTAGGTCATCAGACACATTTCTGCAGCGGAGAATTGAACCCACGTACACCAGCAAGCAAACGCGGATTAGTATAATGACGCTTCCACCACGAGGCTACCTGGGTTCTCATTAATGGACTTATATATTCAATTCAATATCATGCACGGAAATGGTATGATGAGAAATTGGCACAGCAATTCTCGAAAAAACATTCGTATTTGAAAATTGTTCTTTTTCAACAAGGGCCCTGTTTCATACTGGAAGCACAAATTATTGACGCGAATATCGAATAATTGATGAGGCAATCAGCCAACATGTATTTCAAACAGAAAACAGAATTCAATGTCATACAAATATTATGACATTATGAGCAAAGGCATATAGGTTAGGTTAGGTTAGGTTGAGGTTGAACGTGAGTGGGCCCATGTCAGGCCCTTAATATGACCTATTGTGACATATGAGTCATATAGAGTATACAAATGATTGACAAATGTTGAGAGGAGAAAAGGGATAAGTGGGGAAAATGAGCGAAATATTGAAAAATTAATTAAATCCTGGAATTGAAACCCATCTTCCAAGGACTCCTCCACAAACTATTCTCATACGGCGAACCACCTCAGCTATGCCATCTTTCATCGAGTTTTCTTTCAGGCAGATCGCTACATTTGGTGGTGGATAAAGAATCGTCTGATAACATTGTCATCAATTCCGGCTTAGAACAAGGATCCATTTTTGCCCTATCCAAGCTTTGCAGACAATGAAACTCTCCATAATCTGCATTCTCTTCTAGAATTTCCATTTCTCTTCAGGAAACTGATGAGAACTTACGACGAAGGCAAGTCAACGCTGTCAATGACGATCAATTCTGGCTTTCCACTAGGATCCACTTGCTCTATCCAAGCTTTGCAAACGATTAAACTCTCCATAATCTGCATTCTTTTTCAGAATTTCGATATTTTTCCAGGAAACTGAGAATTTACGACGAAGGCAAGTCAACGCTGTCAATGACGATCAATTCCGGCTTTCCACTAGGATCCACTTGCTCTATCCAAGCTTTCCAGACGATAAAACTGCATAATCTGCATTCTCTTCTAGAAATATCCACTTCTTTTCAGGTAACTGAGAACTTACGACGAAGGCAAGTCAACCCTGCCAATGGCGATCTTGCTGAAAAACAGCCTGGGAAACCAACAACCCAGTTGAATCCATCGCCATCAGAACTCAAGCTTGTAATTTCTCTAGAAAACCAGAACTCATCAGTATGCCTTATGTCTGGTACTACCATTCCCAGCAATACGCAAAAATCATGTCTGATCCATCGTGTGAACTGCTTCACAATGACTCGGGATTCTTATTCCGAAAATCTATTGTACACCCCAACAGCTTTTCACGATCTACAAAGCACATACTCGGCCAGTTTCAGATTACTGTTCTCACATTATGGGGTTCAGAACCCAAGCATACGCTGATCCTCTTAGAATCCATCCAGACAAGAGTCAACCTTCCGGTGGGTGATGCCACACTCACTTATACGTTGACTCCTCTGAAACACCACAGGGAAGTAGGCCACCTTTCATTTCTTTATAGATACTTCCACGGCAAATGTTCCTTAAAAATCGCTGCTATCATTCCATCACTAGCAATGCCACAAACTCGACAGGCCCAGTCAGCACATCCTCACGTTGTCAACTTGAAATAAGTCGAACAACACTCACACAAAACTCATTCGCAAAGCTTTGGAATTCTATGACAGTGCAAGTATTCCCAAGAACTCATAGCCTCCAGAAAATCAGAAAAATTCAAACACCTCTCTTTGTTGGGACGCACGGTGCTCTTGAAACTTCCATTTCTTACTATAAATGAAATTAAATGAACCATGCAATGTTGCCAAACATCAGGACGCAATAAGATACTCTAGATGGAAATACTGGAATTTCGTATATTTTTCGTATATTCCGCTCTGGCGGAAGTCTTCTGAACTACAATGTATATTTTCTGTTCATTTACGCATAATGTTGCGTCCGATGTGCTAGTAGACTTTTCCGCATATCTCGAATATTTGGACAGATAGACCAGTCAATCTCAGATCTATCGGTAGGTGGAGGCATGGGCTTTCAAAATAATTTTGTTACTAGTCTTTCAAGCAGTTCTATTCGAAGTTTAACGTTGATGACATTATCGCGTCCATATATGGACGCAATAAATAGAAGGACGCAGTAATAAATGTAAAAGGGCAATGTTTGGACGCAATAATGATAGCAGGATGTATATATATATATATATATATATATATATATAAAACTAGGGAATATTGGGGACTGCAGCAAAGTCAAAAAGAGTATATATATATATATATATACATGAGAAACAATTGGAGCTTATTTCAAAAGCCGAAGATACCCGAATACCATTGAAGCTGAGCTCCGAGGAGCAGATGAACAAAAACATTTGGGTTCTGAACCAGGCTGCATTGTAGTTGTACCATTGAAGCTGAGCTCCGAAGAGCAGGTGAACAAAAACATTAGGGTTCTGAACCAGGCTGCATTGTAGTTTATTCTACCCATCTAGGATAGATGGCATAATAGTTGACAGAATAATAAAATTGTGTAATAAATATTATGGAAATGCTTATATATCGATGACAATTTATGTAGGTATTATAACAAAACTTTTGTTTCGTTGTTTCATCATATGTACCACGTATGTTGATGGTCATTTTTACTTTTGTATTCGCGACGTTCATGTATTGGGTATTTTCTAATGACGATTCAATTAAATATTCGATGTAGGATAATACTATATGATAGTATAATAGTTTCACCTGTTGATTGACTTGCGTTCTTCTGTCGAACCCAGGGAAATAGTTTAACAAGTTTCTGTTTTCGGCTATTGTTAGTAGCTAGCGGTTGTACCGTTGTCGGATAGATGGCGCGGTAATGTCTTTTCAGGTAAGGTCACTGCATCACTAAGATGCAGTGACCTTATTTTCAGGAATTGACCTTATTACTACTTTTTAGTACAAAAACCTGCCAATAGATGATGGGGACATTAAAATGGCGGGAAGTTATTTTCCATAAGAATAGCATTGGAACATGAGCGCTGTTAATTTGAAATTGTGTAATGGAAATTGCGGTATTTGGAATCATTTCTATTTCATTACATGACCAAGCTATGTACAAATAAAAATGAGGTAAATTGATGCCTGAACAAGTCACGATTTCTCTCGTATCGACTATTAAAAAGTACTATGGTTTTCATAATTATCGGATTTTTCTTGAACATTGTTGCCAAATGTACATATAATTCTTGATTCCCTGCGTGTTCTTGATAGTGTATACCTATTATTAATTTTTGAGGGTTATGTCAGGTGCTCTTGGTAAACTCCAAATCGAATTAAATAGCTTTCGGAATAAATAGAATCGGTAATTATAAAAAATCATTGATATTTCGTTATAGTTAATCGTTGATATTCGTGAAATACAAATACTACAAATCTATTCGTAAATATTGCATATTTACTTGACAACACTGAAAACCATCGTTTGACAGAGGGCAATGAGGGCATAATAATATTAAAATATATGGATTTTTGATAAAAGGAACTATTTTTTGTATTCTTGACTAGATGATAATCTATAAATTATTACTTTCAACTTCTGTGCTATTAATACTTATACATGCACTACTCATTTGGAAATTCATATAAAAGTGACAGAAATGGCTGGATTTAAGATTTCTCATGTAGAGGTGAATAGTGTTGCTAGTTCATGTTTGTTCCTATTAATATTTTTTCAATTCCTTTTTCAGATTCACGTTGAGTTTGTATGCTATCAAATTGTTCCTAGAATGTACAAATTTTATGAAAAAAGGCAAGAAGCTTGGATGTAAATGCTAGAAAGTCAGCTCTAGATATTTCTACTTTGAAGATCATGTTTCCAGAAGCTGTGCACAACCTAGAAACTGAGATAAGCTTCCTGGAAATGTTGACTATTAGAATAACTACCTACCCGAAAAGAATTACAAGAATCCTCAAGCATTATGTTTTGATATATCTGGTACTGGATGAACCCTGAGGAACACAATCATCCTGGTGTTTTTTTTCCTGTGACTGAATCATTCATTTTCGGTGGAGAAATAGAGCTCATTTATTCCTGTGAAACTTTCCAGTGCTCAATTTTGTGTGACATTTTTGGACATTTTCATATTCAATTTGGTTATGAATCTATGGATGACATAGTCTTAAAATCACACTATAGGTATAGGTAATAAGAATGAAAACTAAGCTACTATAGTTGAATGTGAATCAAGATATCAATCTTAACCTGGTAGTTATAATAATAGACTATAGTATGGTATTTCTTTTGAAAGCATGGAATTGCTGAAATATGTGAGTAAATATGTATAAAATAGTTGGATTTCAATTATCAATTTGATTTCTCCTTTGGAATTGAACATTAACAGTTTTGAAGACAGTCGAACAGCAACATTCAGCTGCACATTCAATCATATGTGATTCATCTTGAATATATTGATATATCAGCAATCAATCAATGATCTCTATATCACTTATTGATTCCACTACCAATATATTCATCAAAAAAGATGTGTTTAATTGAGTACCTTGACCATATTTCAATATTCCATCAGCCCATTCAAACCAATCCTTCATGAATAAAGACATACATAATATATATCCAGTATATTTCTAATAAATATTTCACAACATTATTCGAAAAATAGCCCATGATGAATATTTATGATCAACAAAAGAAGTTTTACTGCCTCAATAAGTCCACTCCAGAGATGGTAGGTACACCTTAGGTACTCTAGTTTAGTTTTCATGTATTTCTCAAAAACAAGATGAGTAGTCATGATCATATATTGTAACAATGATTCATCCAATACATGAAGCAGGTATCAATTCTCCTCTGAAAATATAAAAACTATTTTTTCCAAAGTAAACAAGAATTGAAAGTGAGGTTAGGTCAGTGAGAGTATGATATTTCGTGACGGAAATGTACCCAAATTGATAAATTATTTTCACAAAAAACAATAGTCGTATGAGTGAAATTTATGGATTTTATCAATCACTAACTCATTACCTACCAAAGTATTATGAAAAGTCGGCATGAAATAACCCAATTAAACTACATTTTCAAATTCACAAAATCATGTTCTACATGCATTTCTTATGGAAAATCGTTTCGCGGTTTTCATGTTGTCCACACGGACCCCTGGCGCCGCGTAGTGAGTAGAAAAGCAGACTGGTAGTAATAAGGTCCATTCAACTTATTTGGGGTTATAAAAAAAACCGTGTAAAACAGTATGAATTTATTCGATCAGAATTTTCGAGATTTCATTTCATCGCCATATTACTGCTAAGACAACGGCTATAAAATTATTCTTCTTATCCCAGTAAGCACAACACGTTTCATAAACATTTCAAAAGTTCCCTATAATACGTGACATATGTAACATTCCAATGTTAACATAAAGCAAACATTTCTGAAGCTCTCCATGTTATGTGAAATATTTCAGAAATATGTCAATACATACGTTTCAAAATGATTACAAAAATTCACTGCTTGAAATGTCTCACGTGAATCTCTAGACATATGTAAAATATTTCTCTGTTATGCGTAATGTGAAACATATTTGAAATGTTCCAATACAGATGTTTACTAGTTCATCATATTCGAAACGATTCCATATTGTACTCTTATACGGGTCAACCATAATATCTCTATTTTTACCTCCAGAAAACATTTCAGAAATGATATAAAACTATCGAATGTGAAACGTTAACCACATATTTTCAAACTTCGTATGCTGACGTTGCCAGGTTCTTGATTCCGTTTTATTGGCTATAATAAATCACATGCTTGAGTGTGACCAATGAAGACGGGCGGTTACTCTGGCAACATCGGCATGTGATAGTCCGAACGTCCGAACTAAGCACGACCGGCACTTGTTCCTTGCTCCGACTGACCGGTCCGAGAAGAGAGTGGGTGAACACGAATACGAAGCCGTTCTTTTGTTCTGTTTCTGTGAAAAGAAGTGATGGTGAAGAGGTGAAGCCATTTTTAGCGTCCCTTGGTATAGCCTATGTTAAAACTTCATAATGACAACTATGAATATAATAAAGGTAAGTGAGTTTACCTCTGTACAGGATGGGCAAAATTGGGCGTTTACACCGATACACATGTCACGGGTTCGATTTTAGAGAAAACCAAAATGGCACAATTGGAATTTTGACATCTTCACTCGTTTCAGAGATACCGGGGGAAATTGAAAAATTGCCGATTTCGTTTTTATTTTCTGAGTACTTTATGGTCAGGGATATTGAAAAATTTCAAACGTTTATTTACATAGTATGATGCGTAGAATCCATTGGCATCATTAAAAATTTTATACAGGGTGACATCAAACAGATACGGCAGCCAATTATTTTTTTTCTTATGGGACACCCTGTATTTTATTGCATTTTCAGATTCTTCCTTGAGAGCTGATTTTATCGATCTATCACACTTGAGGTTTTAAGAAAATGATTACAGAGATATAGGGTGCCAAAAATCGAGATTCATAATTCAGAATTATGAATAACCACCCTGTATATGTTCCAATTATATGTCAGTAGATAGTAAATAAAGAGCTGAGATAAGGACATGGAAACCATTTTGACCAATAATGAATAGTTTTGACAAAAAAAATTGAAGTTGAAAAATCTCGATTTTTGACACCCTATATATCTGTAATCATTCCGGCTAGACCCCAAGTGTGATATGTCGATGAAATCAGCTCTCTAGATAGAATCTGACAATGCAATAGAATACAGGGTGTCTCATAAGAAAGAGTATAACTCTGATACGCCACGTATTTTTAGTCACCCTGTATAACGAAAAATATTTTAGAAAAGTGCTGCTCATGAGCCTAGACCAACTCAATAACTTTTGTTTATCTATCTCAAACAGCGAAGCCGTAATCTCACTTTGCCACGCTATTGACACCCTGTATTTCCGCCAATATTCCTGAAGTTGTAAAAGATATATAATGGTAATTCAAACGCCTGGGACTATCCAACTGTGCCAAAATCTACAGGGTGTTCCATAAGAAAAAAAAAATTGGCTGCCGTATCTGTTCAATGTCACCCTGTATGAAATTTCTAATAATGCCAATGGATTTTACGCATCATACTATATAAATAAACGTTTGAAAATTTTCAATATCCCGCCCCATAAAGTACTCAGAAAATAAAAACAAAATCGGCAATTTTTCAATTTCCCCCTGTATCTCTGAAACGAATGAAGATGTCAAAATTCCAATCGTGCCATTTTGGGTTTCTCTAAAATCGAACCCGTGACATGTATATCGGTTTTTCGATAACCCCTTTAGTTATTGAAAACGCCCAATTTTGCCCACCCTGTACATTCACTAAATATTCGATGCTTGGTTGAATGGAATGAAAATCAGCTCGAAATTGAATACATAGAAGATAGGGCAGTAGTGGCAAAAATAACCTCAACTTTTTTGTACATTGTTTTGTCGGTCTTTTGATGTGAAATTATGAAATTTCAGGTTATATTGCATATAAAAGGTGGTTGAAATTCAATAAAATGCACTGTTTCTGCAGAATTCATGTATAAAATAATTGATTCTTACATTTTCATAAATAAATGAATTAGGTATCCCACATCATACTATTTCCATCATCAAATAAAAATCTTGAATTTTTTCAGGTGCTGTCACAAAAAGGTTTCCTGTTACGGATACCCAGATAACACAAGATATCCTAGGGATATCCTCTTCATGTCCAATTCTGGTCGAGATATCCCTGGATTTGAAATGGACATCCATGAGATATCCATCGCAGGATTTGAAATGGATATCTTTCAGTAGATATCTTATGGGTATCCATAAGATATTCACAGCAATTACGAATGAGTTCAATCCGCAAGATTGATTTTCATAGTGTCAATTTCTGAGCTTTTTTGTGTCCGAACATGGATTGAACCTTTTGAAAATAGATCTGATTCTCAGTTTTCCTACTGGATTTGAAATGGACATCCATGAGATATCCATCGAAGGATTTGAAATGGATATCCTTCAGTGGATATCTTATGGATATCCATGAGATATTCACAGCAATTACGAATGAGTTCAATTCGCAAGATTGATTTCGATAGTGTCAATTTTTGAGTTTCTTTTGTGTCCGAACATGGATTGAACCTTTTGGAAATAGAACTGATTTTTCGTTTTCCTACTGGATTTGAAATGGACATCCATGAGATATCCATCGGAGGATTTGAAATGGATATCCTTCAGTGGATATCTTATGGATATCCATGAGATATTCACAGCAATTACGAATGAGTTCAATTCGCAAGATTGATTTCGATAGTGTCAATTTTTGAGTTTCTTTTGTGTCCGAACATGGATTGAACCTTTTGGAAATAGAACTGATTTTTCGTTTTCCTACTGGATTTGAAATGGACATCCATGAGATATCCATCGGAGGATTTGAAATGGATATCCTTCAGTAGATATCTCATGGATATCCATAAGATATTCACAGCAATTATGAAAGTATTAAATTTGCAAGATTGATTTTGATAGTGTCAATCCTTCAGAAGATATCCTGAGGATGACTATAAAATATCCAGAGCGATAAATAAATTAATAAATTCTTGTAAATACAACTTTAAATCTCTTCAGAACTATTCATTCCAGAACGGTAGATGATTCTAACGTATTTGTATTTTGTTCCGTCCCTAGTTTCCTAGGTTGGATGATCTGTAGTTCCATCTCCGTTTAATCAAGGTCTCCGTCTAATAGCATGTCGACAGTGACACTGTCACCGACATAGTCCAGTCCAGGTTTGTTCGAGACGGTACCGAAGTACTTTTCGACAAAATCTAGTACTTATAACTATATATTGAGATATTTTAGTGTTTTCAAGTTTCAGAATCTTTGACAGCATGAAATCGGGATGACAGAAGACATGATTGAAGTTCAGATTTCCTCATGAATTTTACATATTTCGCTTTGTTTCTTTGTCGTGTTTTTGGATTTAAATAAATTTACTAAATAAAAATCTAGTACTAAAAATCTCTGGTTCTAGTACTTTTTCTCTTTGAGATCTGGTATTATTTTTTTCGCACAGGAACAACACTTTCTAGTTATAACCTCTAAAGTCTAACCAAAGAATAACAGTTCTTCGTCTAATCACATATTATTATAGAGTGAAACCAAAAGACCGAAAGCTTGCCATCAAAGCCTGGCTGAGAAGGGCCAAAGAAGGGCATCTGTCTTCAAGAAAGAAGGATACACCTGAGATGAAAATAGCATTATATTTTTCAATTAATTAAATTTTTTGATTATTCTTTATTTGATGTTTGTGTTTATTTGAGAGTTTACATTTGATTTGATGTTTGTTTTTATTTGAGAGTTTACATTTGATTTATTGAAAACCTCATTTCATTGTGTCAATATCATTAATTCATTTCCCTCCAGATCACTTTATCTTATTATTTTCGATGTATATCCTCGAAGAATGTATCTTTGGATGTCTATATATGAAGGTTATCTTTGAAGTATATATCTTATGGATATTCCTGAAGAATAATTTATGAATATCTTCGAAGTATGTCTTATGGATATTCCTAAAGGATATCTTATGGACCTCTTCGGAGGATATCTTATGGATATCCTTGAAGGTAATCCATATGTACAGGTTGGTGCGCTTTGGACATCCGTCGGACGTCCATAAAATATTTTTTTGATATAATTTGAATGTCCATAGTACATAGATAAAATTCATGAAGGATGTCCATCGGATATCCATTGGAAGTCCATGTGTTATCTGGGAATTTATGTGGTTTATTTATTGGGGAGTGACTATAGAGTTGTTGCTTAACTACTCATTAACTTTATTATTAGAGTGTCATATAATAGTTGATCAAATACCTAATTTTTCTTTTTGGAAGACGCACTGGGAAAAGTCTCCTATAAGATGGGAAGGCAAGTTGGACAACATGTTGAAGATGCCTAAAATACATCATCATTTAGTAATGTATTGATATTGAACATTTTGATATCTACTATGGTTTTCGAGTAATATAGATTTCAAATAAATGTATTCTTGCTTATCATTCTTTTACAATCTCAAGTACTGAGTGCATGAAAATTACTTTATGTACTCTGGTACCTGAAAATGTTAGTAGATAAACAAGTGTCTCACGCCAGTCACGAAACGATTAGCATGCTGCTGTGCTGCGGACGAGCGGACGCATAAAACACTGTTGCTGTCGCGTCGTGTTGCAGATTAATATTGATAGCAGGAATTCAAATTGATTCAGTATTTTATAGATAGATGTATGGTTCAGCTGAATGACTTCAGATGTACAGTTTGTTGATAAAATTAAAAATATTTCAATACATGTGTGATTTACTTTCTCATTGCTATGGTGACATGGGCTACTTGAGAACAAAAGAAACTACATCTTCTAAACAATATGCCTAAATGAATCTTTCTAAAAAGTATATTCTTCAGAAAATTACCTCACTTGACTACAAGTCACATCAGAAACAATAATAAATAAAACACAAATCAATTTTGATGTACGCCGCACGCAGCAGGAGGAAGAGAGGGGATATCTTAGCAAGCAGCACGCCATTCGTTTCGTGACTGGCGTGAGAAATGAAAAACTCGTGTAGAAAATTATGTATTTCTTTACAGTTGAGAAAATAACCTCTAACTAGTTCGATAAGTGATATGATACTAGTATGAATAAAAAATCTACAGTGCAGTGTGTCCATGGAAACTCCTCTATCAAGTCAAGTCAGGCCACGAGATTCCGAAGCCTTCAGCTATGCTTATGGGTTAGGTATCAATAAGTTATGTTATGAATTATGTTATGTAGCTTGTTCGTTAGGTAATAAATTAACCAGTTCTTAGTCATTTTCGACTTTTATTATAGACTACAACTGTATAAAATACGATCTTTTGAGTTATCAAATTTTGAAATCAACTTTTCTATGCAAGTAATAGACATTCCTTATTGTCATAGTCATAGATTTCACCAACTTCTGTATAAGACTAAACAGATCGAAAATCACAGTGTGGAACAACCAAATTGGAAAATATAGTTTCTCCCAAACCAAAAGAATATATTTAAAAAAAACTGGAACACGTCTATTTCAATTTTCAAATCCATATTTTGTAATGCAATCCTAAATATATAGGGTGATGCTCAATCGTGCAACAAACAATAGAATCATTAGTTTTTTGAATGGGACTCCAGGTATATTAATCCATAGATACTCTGTCAGGGATTTTCAATGCGAATTCAACGATACTGGGTTTGACGACTACGAAGATCATAAGATAGTCAAATGATATCAAATTGCCTCAACAAGACGTGTAATCAAGACGTGTGACTAAGATCAATTGACCTAATCGAAGACACTTCTCCGCCACAGTAATTGAGGAAAAAGGATGAGTTTTTCTCTCATATATTTTAGTTGTCGTTTGACGTACATTCGTCGACTCCGGTATCGATGAATTCGCAATGAAAATCCTTTATCAAGTATGGAATAATCCACCGGGTGCCCCACTTGAAAAAAAAAATGCTGATTCTATTCTTGCTTTGTGTATGATTGAGGATCATCCTGTAGAATATAGAAATGTGATCGACGATTCAGAGTACTTTTGGTTTGGAAATTACTGAATGCTTTCTATATTTGGCTAATCCACATTGTAATCTGTGAGGACACATATTCTTCTAAAACAAAAACGCATATATTAAATTGAAACAAGTTATAAAAATACAATTTTCATTCCAGCTTCATCTGAAAATAAGGCAAATACTCTTTTAAGCAAAGATTTTTATAGATTCGATAATGACACATTCAAAATCGAATAAGTTAAATGACAATTTTCAATGTCCCTTCAGGAACAAAAATAATAATCATACATACATTCATATATTGCTCTGATTTCATCTGTTAATGAGGCAGATATTGGTATGTATACAGTGTGGATCAACCAAATGAAAAAAACTGTAATTATCTCTCAAAAAAATCTGCCAAAATACTGGAATACGTTCATTTTATTTTTCAAAGCCTTAATTTTCTATACTATTTTGAATTTATAGGGCAAATACTTTTATGATAAAATTCAATGTCCCTTCAGGAATAAACATGATACTCATACATACAATCATATATTGCTCTGATTTCATCGGTGAATGAGGCAGATATTGGTAGGTATACAGTGTGGATGAACCAAATGGAAAAAACTGCAATTAACTCCCAAACCAAAAATACCTGCCAAAATATTGGAATGCGTTCATTTAATTTTTCAAAACCGCAATTTTTATAGTATTCTGAATTTATAGGGTACCTAATCCTCAATCATAATAGAATCGGCAGATATTTCCATGAGACTCCCGGAATATTATTACATAGATACCTGGTTGGCGATTTTCAATACGAATTCAATAGCCGTACATCAAACAATTTAAAAAAACCTAAGATATAGCCAAACAATTTTCAATAACTCAACAAGCATGATGATCTGTACATGGAAACTTCTCCATCAGTCATTGCTTTTTGCACGAATGAGGATCATCCTGTATATTTAGAGCAAAGCAAATACTTAATTTGTTCCATTTGGCTGATCCACATTGTTAATCTGTGAGGAAAATATGTTAATTTAATTTAAATGAGTTCAATAATACAATGTTAATTTATAAATGAAAATACAACTTTCATTCTATAGCTTCTTCTGGAAATGAGTAAAATATTCATGAAAAAATCAATTTCTAAAAACAAATACATTGAAATTGGAAATAAAAATTGGATAAAATAATGGCCATTCACAAAATAGTGAAGAAACCAATACATATTGCTAAAAAAATTGTATATACAATATTTACACATTTTGGAAGCTGATATAGTTCATTGTTCAAGTAAAAAAAACTTCCAATTAAAGTTTTTTTTTTTAAGTTTTCATGCTCACAAGAACTTCATATTTCATGGGGCAGTATCTATACTTCTCCCACTTGAACAGAACACCCTATATCTGCTTCATGATTTGAAACTCTTCTTGAAATTCTAAATAGGTATAAAGTGTGAGTCAGTTTTTTGTAGCAGTAAACATAAATGCGTAGGAGCTCCGTTTCCGATATACAGGCGGTGTGATAGTGAGTTTCATTAACACACCTCATCAAAGCGTTTGATCATTCCAGGTCCTCGAGTCAATTATTAGGAAATGTTAAATAGATCGGAAAATTAAGTTTCATTACAAGTAAATTATTTCTGGCATTTATATCAAAATCCATAGTTTTCGAAAAATAGGTGTAAGGAATTTCAATTCATCGTTTTCAAAATTGTAGGAGGAAATTTTAAAAAACAAGAAAAATCTCAAACTTTGTTACCCTTTATATCGGAAACGAAGTTTCCACGCATACATGTTCACATGAAATTTTCATCTTAAAAATATGTGTTCTTCAAGCTGTTGAAGTCATACTACAAAAAACTGACTAAGCCTGTATATATGACACATAAAAGTATACTGTCCTCATATCAGGATATTTCTGAGGTACAAAATTTAAATGTATAGAGCTAAAATGAATTTATTGGTTCAATTCAATGAACTAACTACTCAATTTCTGGTTCAACCGGAAGTAAATTCAACTCGTGAAGCCAAGCTACATTTAAATTTGTGATGATATACAGGGTGTTATATTTGAGAAAATAAGTTTTTCACATCCGACTGAACCGTGAGTTGAGCAGTGCTCTCATTAGCGTTCTTGGATAGATAGATAGAGCCGGCTGCTTATTTTGACCGTCACCGGATAACGAAATAACATAATGTCCCAGGCGTTTTCATCGAACGGCATCGGTAACGATAACGAGATAAGAATTATGCCATCCGATACCAACTGTTGGTTCCCAAAATCCTACTTAATCTGAGTCAATTCCTCGACACAGTGATTTTTTTGCTGTTGTCATTCCGGACATACTTCCCTCATGTGATAACGAGTTGAAACAAAATGCAAGTAGAAGGGGATAATATCTCCTTCGCGAATACTCAGATGTGCCGCGATTCAAACTGATCTAAGTTAGTAGCAGAGTGTCAATATATCCGAGAATATTTTAGCCCCTTCAAAATAATATCTGATGGACCAGAACTTCAAACCGATGGACCAGTGTTAAACTCATGTCATTTCGTTATCAGATGACGGTCAAAATTTACAGCCGGCTCTCCTACTAAGAACTTTATCAAAGCCCTATATAACTACCGAAATACGAGATGATTCGAAAATCTCAATACAAATTATTCCTATCGAATATCCTTACACTAAGGATGATCGATAAAAACAATAAGTAAGAATGAACGAAAATCGAATCAAATGAACATTAGAAAGAATCAATAATACACGAGTTGTTTCGTTTGATTTATACTGACTTCTTCAATGTTTTCACATGAGTCAATAAGATAACTTCACCATAAAAAAACATATTCATTTGACAATGCATTTCAAACTTGGAAGATATACATAATAGGATAAGGTCTATACGGAGTTGAAAGGATTCTAGTTGATTTTGGAAAAACAAAATTGTCATGAGAAGCTTTTTTCACAAGGCTTTAAATTTAATTGCAAAGATGTACTTGTAATTTCAGAAAGAATTAAAAAACATATCCAGATAAAAGAAGCAATTTTCATTCAAGTTGACGAAGTTGATGTCTGCCCTTGAAATATCAAGTACCTTGAATGTTTGGAGAAGGATGAATAATGAATATTGAAATACTTCTCTAAGTTTTTCTGTATCTGATATTGAAGGATATAGAATCGCATTCTAGATACTTTATACATGTTCGATATCACGTTTAACACTTGGCGCCATTTTGAACTTGAATGAATTTGATAAAATATAGTAAATTCAAGGCTACCTATCAAATGAATCAATAGACCATTCAGTATCTAAGCTTCTATTTTAGATATTTCCAATTTGTATCACATTGATTTGGTGTTATGAATGTAGGATTCATCAAATTCCATTGCAAGTGCAGCCCCACCCTTTTCATTTTGAATGTATTATAATAAGTATCAGTTCTTATATCAGGTACATGGTGATTCATCATAAATGCCCCGGTTGTAACATGATTATTTGTGTATCTATTTGAGAATGCGACAAAAATATCGGGAATAATTTTATTCAAAATGGACCAACATGTATTTCATTCAAAAATCTGTTAGAGAATACAATTAGTAATTCAACGATATCGGATATAATTTCGTTATGTCGAACTGCTACAAAGATATGTGATGAACACACCAATTTGCTCCAATGAGTGATAATGCGAGGCAAATGCAATGATTGATCACGTACAACTCCAAAGTACTTTAACACAACCTTATCAAACTCGGTATTTAAGCGACTGTTGAATCGAATTCAGGGTGTTCCATTCGAGAAAATGAACTATTAATCAAAGTTTCGTTCATTCTGGACATCATTTCGAAAAGGTGTATACATTTTGCAGAAAACTGTTTCGAAATCTGTTTCAGAATTCTCAAATCAGTTCACAAATAACCAGGATACAGGGGACGACATTTGAAGTGAATCAACCTGTACCATTCAAAAATATATAATTCTGCACATAAATTCATAAAACAGGCTACCATTTTTTTTTATTATAGCTATCCTCATTTTCAGCATCACTAAACTTGTACCTTCCATAGTATTTTTGTTTCTTTAAGAATATAGGTACCATATCAGAACAAAAACTGAAAATGAGTGCCACTCATTTCTTATTCTTTTATGGATGACCTGCTCAATAGGAATGTTGAATGAAAATATAGGAGGTATACAGGGTGTCCCTAAAAGGTCTTTACAAAAACTTACCACATCTCAGACCAAAACAATTAGATTAGAGCAAATTCACTTCAGTAAAAAGTTGCTTAGTTCGGGCGCTAGACGTTTTGCTGCATAACTTTGAAACGGCTCATGAGATTTCACTCAAATTTGGGCAATAAAACGCATATCATGATTATGATGAATACCATAGGCGTAAAACTCAATTTTTTCAGTGAATAAACATCTAAAACTTCTACGCCAATAGAAAGAAAGGAGTTTGAATATAAAATTTGGATTGCGTAACTTGTGTACTACAAAAAGGTACTTTGGATAAAATTCGATTACTCTCATGGTTTCAACAAAACTTTGATTTTAGTAATTTGAAGCATCCGTTTTTAAAACAGATATGTCATGAAATTCAATAATAATGTTCATCATTTTCACGTATGCAAAGATTTATACGACGAAAAAAATTTATACAAGCAAATTCACCATTGAACAATTTTCATAAAATATCTGTTCATCATTTTAATGTCTGATTCACTGAAATTCAAATTTTGTCGTTACCATGCGAGTAATCAAATATTATCAGGAGTACCTTTTTTGTAGTATATAAATTATACAATCCAAATTTTAAATTCAAACTCCTTCCATTCTATTGGCGTAAATGTTTTAGATGTTTATCTACTGAATAAAACAAGTTCTACGCCCATGGAATGATATTCATCTAGAAGGTATGGGTTTTATTGCCCAATAAAGTATGCCAACCTACCAAACTTGAAAGAAACCTCATAAGCCGTTTCAAAGTTAAGAAACAAAAACGATTATCTTTCTTTTTTCTTTCATAAATCCCAAGAAACATTATGTTAATACAGGGATATAACATGAAATTAAATATTCAACATGATAATCTATGTATATAATAACAATAGCAATAAAAATATGGATAATAATCATTTCAATCCCATTTAATGTGAGTTTTAGTCGTCTTTTGAACTTGTACAAACTATTAAATTTCTTCAGCGAATCATAGACGTTTAGCGCCCAAACTAAGCATTTTTGTACCAAGTAAGTTTGCTTGTATGGAATTGTTTTTATGTGAGGAATATGTAGTAGTTTTTTGTAAAGACCTTATAGAAACGCCATGTATACTACCCACAAGTAAAAAACAGTGAACAATGAGCCATTTTTTTATATGTATTTCAATATTTCTTGAAGTATTACGAAATAATGTCATAAAGATGTAGAACTTCAATGAGTTATTTTTGATATGTAACTTAATACTTGATACTTCTCGAAATTTTTACCTAACACAAGAGAATATCATGTTAGTTTTGGGAATAAGTTTGTTAGTGTTGGAAAATTTTAAAAATTACATTGAATTATTATTGTTAGTGACATACCATTGCTTAATCTATTATAGCATACTTTTAATATCAGTTGTTTGAGAAAATAGTTCCATTGGAAACGAAATTTTAGGCATGAACGATAATTTAATGATGAATTATGAAACTTGGTTATACCGTAAATATCATATTGGAACTGATTCATTACGCATTCATATCATCAAATCAATGTGTCAAATGATGAAGATACATAGTGAACTTTCACTGTATCTCAGTAACTTAGTCAGTCTGAATTCGAGTCATACACTTGACATATTTATTTCAGTCTTCAATCATCTTTCATGACTAATCGTCCTGAAAATGTACTAGTCGAATTTATAATGAACCATTCATTTTCTTCCAAACAGTTTTTTGATGTTGTATTTGACCCTTAATCCTCCTAGGGGTTCTGGCCTGCAGACGGCTATCTTCACGAATTAGTTTTCGAATCTGATCATTGGAAGGATAACTTTGCAATGATGTTCCTTCTATGTAAGGCTGAAAATTGCATCTAATTGCATGCCGTTCAGGTGTTGACCATGTGCTTTTAGTTTGGACTTTCTCTAATGAAAAAAAAATAGTAAAAACTAAGATTAGCAATGTTTGTCTCCAAATAACAGAATGAACTAAATCATCTCAAAACTTAATTGATCAACTTTTCTAGTTTTTACTCAAATCAATCTAATTTTTAATCGCTATCTCAATTACAACATTATCGATATAAAAAATAATTAGTGAAAGTGGTCATAAGAAGAATCAGCTCTATATGTGTGTTGAGTTACATGCCATACTTACTGGACATCTACATAAATTCACATACATCAAAATAAAATTCCATGACCACTTTTGGATAATGATTTTTTATATCTCAAAAACTCAGTACTACCTGAGGAACGAATACGGTGTTGCACCCAACTTATCATCTGAGGCGCAGATCTGGTAGACAAACACGGGTTTTCTGAAATCGCAGAAATGCACTCTTTCATCGTTGGTACACGACGATTCTTTATATGATTTTCGAAAACCATACTAACGGCATGTTTCTCAGGAGTACTCCAAGTCCTTCTCGGAACATAATGTCGCATAGGAGCTGCAAGTATTGAAAAATGTATTTCTTAATTTTGTCTTCAACTGATCAAGTCTCAGACCACTTCGTTGATAGATTTTTATCTGGTAACCTTATCGGTGACATCGGATTTTTTTTAGAAAATGTTGCTACAGTTCAGATACAATATTATAGAAATTATTCAGAAGATATAAGTTAATGTGAAGCCAATTGAGAGAGTTTCAACTTATTTGCCCTAACAGGAAAATTGTTGCATATTACGCTCATCTGCACTCATAACAAACACCTGTGGTAAATACTGTCGAGTGGCGGTAATATTTCGAAACTTTTTCAATAGACTTTCTCCATTTTTTTATAAATTTTATAATGGTAGCTGATGGGAGAAAAACAACCACTTTCCTGGCTAATGCTACGCAGAATATTGAATTACATCCTCCCGAAATCTATGCATGATTCGTATAAACGAGTACTGATGCAAATGTTTCCTTCATAAATGCTTTTGTCCCGAATCGATGCATTTATTTCAGGAGGATGCAATTCAATGTTCTGCGTTTCGTATAAACGAGTACTGATGCAAATGTTTCCTTCCTAAATGATTTTGTCCCGAATCGATGCATTTATTTCAGGAGGATGCAATTCAATGTTCTGCGAGGCATTAGCCTGGAAAGTAGTTGTTTTTTCCCGTCTTCCACCATTGTTGTTCATTTTATGAACATTTGTGGAAATGACTTTCAGTTGTGTATTTATTTTTCCTTCATAATGGTTTAGTTTATTGTATGAATGAACTTCCCAACTCTCTAGAACAGCTGTCACTCAGATTATGTTATTCTGTAATCATTCAGTGACGCCCATAAAAAATATCGATGCAACTGAATACTTCTAGATGACTTAATTTTTTAATACAAAGAAGGATGGTAGTTACCGCTCAGACTGCCAGCAAATTGATCATCTGAGAACATATTTTAGAGCTAATTAGTAGTGCATGTGTAGAATATGAACTTGACTCAAGATTTTCGAAAAATGCTTTTGAATTTTTTGATAAATGATCATGTCATAACTACCGATTTGTTCAATCATATCATATTAATTCAAAACCATTATGTAATGCCTGAGCCAAATTTCTACTAAGCTGAATGTTTCTAAATGGTGTTTTAGAAATGTTTAATTGAAAGTTTAGGTAGGTAATGACTATTCCCAAGAAATACTGAATATTGACTGTGAATATTGTTTCATAACTGTGGGAATATTTAAGTTCTCACCAATATTCTGAACTAGTGAAATTTCACATTTTCTGAAAAAACAAAATCCGCCGCCACTATTAATATTGGCTGCTACGTCGAAATGATTCATGAGTATTACGAAAATGTCATCTTGAATGACATTTTAGGGGTGAATCGGTTTATGTTTCCACCCGGTATTCTCCTATTAGATATAACGTGTAATAATTAATAATCGAGAATATCTTGTCCTTCATACTAGTCGATTTTGTATCTGTTTCACTCATATTTTATTTATAATAATTATTCCAATTGTTATATTACAGCTGCGCAACATGTTTATTTAATGAATCCATTATGGATGTAATGAAATACAAATCGCATTATGAAGAAACGGCCACATTTAAATAGCGAATTCCATTGGTAAAACTGGTGCACACTCAGAGTATATATTTGCCACATGTCAAAAAGGAGGACAGATATACATCGAGTGCATTAAAACTCCACCAGTTCATGCCCAATGGAATTCGGTATAAGTAATCATCAACAGCAACTCACCCATTTTTTTTTCATCGTCACTAGATTCCTCGCTACTATCACAGCCCGATGGTAAATAATCGGAACTGTCTGCATGATCAATAATCTTCAATTCGTCCAGTGTTATTAATCTATTTGTCATGTCATCTTCTTTGTGAGCTGAAATGCCATCTACTTCATTACTATCATTATTATATAGATCTTCAAATTCGTGCAATTGCTTTGATGACCTTTTAGGTCAGTTAGCTCGGTTTTTCTTTGCAGCTGAACAAATAGATTCTTCATCATTGTCACCGTTATTTTCTACACTAAAACCGCCTTCTTCAGGCAACTTTTTTGTAGACTCGTTAGTGATATACCTTTTCGTTGAAGATTGTGTCTCAGTTTCACCAAGAGCAAAATTGAATACTTTGCTCATGGTAATTATATCATCCATTACTACCGGTAACCGGTAATATTCTCTGTGGATTTTGTCTGCATGACCTAAGAAATTCTGCAAACAAGATATTTCATTTTCAGGTAAATTAAGGCTCACAGATTTTGTGGCTACATGCTTTCTTAATAATGTTGCTCTTAAAGATTTAGGATTAGAAGCTTCACATTTTGTGGAATATAATCTAATCAAATCTGTAGCTTGTAAATGCCTGTACACAATGTTCACTTCCAATTGATCAACTTGGGGTAATGCAAAAAGGTATGGATTCTTTGGATGAATCTTTGCAGCATCTCTATGTTTTATCAATAGTTCAATACATTCATACATTTTACTATGCAATAAAACAGGAACACCCCTGGCCAGTTTTCCTCGTATTACAAAACGTACGTATTGATTCAGTGCTCGTTTGCCCTCTGGAGAAAGTTGTTGGAATGTTTCATTATTACTTGGATCGATTGCTTGAATGCTTTTTAAATCAGCCAGATGAATACGTTCTAATTCACCTGGTCTTCTACGATTGAAAATCAAAATCGATATGAGAGTAAATTTCGACAATTGATTCCAATTTTCTGCAAAAAAGGGTTTAGTCAGGAGTTGCTCAAAATAAATGTCACGATGTTTCAATACGTAGTTATTGAACAACTTAATATCGTCTGTGGTGGGTAGTGCCACTGGTTTATGTCGTTTTATATCCAGCAAACTCTCAGTGGCTGTTTTATTGACTCTTGATGGAAGGCATGTTGTTAGTAAATGTAGTAGTTCTTTTCCTCGTTCTTTCTTCTCTTGCCATCTATTTTTGATGCATTCAGTTATATACAGATCTATCATAACTTTCATGATTGTTCCAATAGTGGTTGGAATGGTAGGTTTCAAATATGTTGCCTTATTCTCATCATATTGACCTAGCTTGTTTATACATGCTATCAACTTGTCAAAGTATCTAGGGTCTAATATACTTTCTACGTCATCGATGTCAGGATCATTTTCTTTCATTGTTAATAAAACCTTTGCTGTTAGCCTCAATTTATTTCTTATCATCGCATAATGATGCTGAGATCGATATTTCTCACAGAGTGCATCACCATAAATCAAAATCATTCGATCATAGCATATTGTCTCTTTTATGTACCCCTCACATAATTTGGATAATATGAAATTTTTCATTACTACCCCGCAAACATATGGCAGACTTAATGCTAGTGCTTTAGCTCTGGAAGTGACATTATTTTCTAGCAATTTGCTGATATTAGTACACTTTTTATAATGTCTACTCAAAGCTCCTTTTGTCACTGATATTTTGCAGTTTACACAAGGTAAATAATTTTTGGGATCCATAATTTTTTTATGGAGCATTCTAGCAGGCACAACCTCTGTTTTATTATCCATAAAATGCTGGAAGTTGCCTTCTCTTCTGATACAATTAATAATTTCTTGCCTGCGAGGATGATCTGTAAGTAAGACACAAATGTTAATATCACAAGAAAAACAACTGAAAATTGTGATTATCCAAACCGCAACTATTATAGTAATCACTTATAAAATTCTCCAGCTTTTATGCAACAGCCGATATTGGGATAGACTCTTTGATTTCAATTTGGAGGGGGAGATATATCTATGATTGGTTCAGTTTCGCTCATCTCCCTGACTAAAAGCTCTACTAATTTTCTTTTTAAACGTTTTTAATTTTTGAAATTCACGTAAATAGTAATTGAGATATGTGTAGAAATATACCTACTCAATAGTAAAATTTCTGACTGATATGGATGGAAAAATATACTAGCCATTGTTACCACACTCTCCGTTTTTCTGAAACTCAATTGTTTACTAGCCAAATATGGAGTTTTCGAGGAGCATTTCACTTATGTGGATTTTGTACACTAATTCGCATCAACTTCCAGATTGAATTCTCACAATTTCTCTCACTCACACAATTCTCCTTGAATTCCCACAATCCCTAATAAATTCCCGCAATTCCCAATAAATTTCCATTATTTGTATACCAAAATTCCCATCTGAAATTCCCCTCAGGATTGTTCTATAAAAAATTCGACGCAATATAATTTACGAACTGATCAGTATGTATCCATTATGTACAAGGTTTTAAAGAATATGAAGAATTATATTCTAAATACATGTTGTATGATTTTGGTACTATGTATGGGAAACTTACTCTTGGGAAGAGTCAAATATTCTTGTACGTCAGATTCCTGTGAATGTTTTTGTTGGAGATGTTGGGGTATTTTGACAATTTTTTTTTTGCAATATTTGCAAACATTTTTCTTTCGTCTTCGTGATGGTAAAACTGGTGTTCTGAAATGTGTAGATCATATATGTTCCAATATTGAATCTCAGCTATGTTAATGTGGAAAGTGGCATAACGATGGTACCTATTGATATAACTGATAATTTCGTGTATTATATTCATAATTCAAATAAATGATATTTTCAATATTCCTTCAAAGAGGCACATGTTTCCAAAATTGGAGCAATAAATTAAGTTGTTATGAGATCGTGAATTTTCTGAAAACTTTTTATTGCTCAAAAACAAGTTTTTCTTATGTCTCATATCAACACACAATTTTATTTATCACTCCAATTTAGGAGCATACAATTGAAAGTTGGTATCGTTTCCGGTTGATAAAAATGCAATTTAAAGTCATACATGATACCAATTTTCCAGATTCCATTTTTGTCTTTGAAAACAAAAACTTATATTGATGAACCATCCCTTTTGATACCGGGTGAAACATGATTCAAAAACAAATGTGAATGAGACAACAAGGTCAATAATTAGAAATTATTGCTGCATATACAGGGCGAACAGAATAAATCTAGAGTCGGGTGCATTTTTTCCTGAATCTATCTATCTACCTACCCCTTCAATATCATTGACTATATCTCGATCATATCAAAAGCATTAGTTTTTTTGTCGAAATAATGTCATCTGCAAATGCATACCGAAAAAAGCACTGTCGTTGCAATTATAAAATTCATGAGGAAATAATCAAAATATGTGATTTTGTGTGATTTTTCTGTGGAATTTTCATACCCTCAAATTATACAGGGTGGCTATAAATGATTTTTCAATTCGGAACATTTTGAAGCGAATTTTCTCGAGTTTTTCAAATAGAACACCCCCATATATTTTTTTCCATGTGATATAAAATTAAAACACGAATATCTTTCGTCTTGACATTCATGTTGATATTCGTAATTATTTCTGAATTATTGAACTTGGAAAATTGTTGCGGAGCGAAAAAAAAATAGCGATGAAATAGAATTCTTAGCAAATTGAAAGATTGTTGAATCTTTGGGCGGGAAGGTAATGAATTGAAACTATATCATGAAAAAATTGAGGTGTATAGCACTAAGTGACTTACAGACTGGTCGATACTGAGCTATTGGTCGGCTGGGAGCAGCTAGTGGTGCAAAGGGCCCTTTTGCTGAAGCTTATAGGTAGTCCCAAGTTGGGGCTTTGGAGATGCCGGTTTCAACGTGAGTTCCACTTTGCAGTGAATTTGTCTTGACCAGGTACACAATACAATACTCAAATTTAACGATTAACTGCGGAAGACTGAATGTTGGGAACAAAGGTAAAAATGTTCCTATAGTTTTATGGTATTTAAGGAAAAATGATCAGAATATGACCACGCCGCGTTCTAGATAAGATCCTTGACGAAAAATGCGTTGAGGCACCTATTGAGCTTGCGTAGGTCATGTGACAACCTGACAGCTATGTATGATCTCTTGGTGCTATACTTTGCGCGCGAATAATTTGAATCGTTTCACAAATTCAAGAAATATTACTGGTTCCGCAACAAAAATTATAGGCTAGCCAATTTATTTAATAAACGTTTTCATCTGTTAGGAAAAAACCAAGAGTTCATTTAGTAATTCAATAACCTCAGATTTGGATCGAATGAATTGATACCAAAATCGAAAACAAGATGCAGGAAATTTCCATTCCTCAAATATCCAATAAATTCATAACACATTGAAAAAAAAACAAGGATAATAATTCACAAGTGAAATTTTGAGATGGAAGTGCGTATAACAAACCAAATAACTTATGATAGGTGCTCCCCATGTTGCCCATCGAGATTGACACATATCTCTATGCGCCGTCGAAAAGAGTCTCCTCTATGCTTATAAAATTAGAGGATCTAGCAGGCCCTTTAGTGGGTCTGCTTCGCCCAATCCACCGCAGTGAGTAGATTTTAAGTGTTGCCTTACTGCATTCAAATAATGTGAAGCACCATCCTGCTGAAACCACATTCTATTGCTTTCTGGAAGATTTACTAATAATTGCGGCAGATAGTTATTTGAGAAGTTTGAATAACCAGTTATGAATGTGTATAAATAATTAAAATGAACAGCCTATAATTTTCAAAGTTCAGTAATTCAAATATGGTTACGAATATCAATATGGATGTCGAGACAAAAGATGTTCGTGTTTCAATTTTGTATCACATGGCAAAAAAATATATGAGGTGTTCCACTTGAAAAAATCGAAAAAAAAAAATACTTCAAAAAGTTTCGAATTGAAAAATAATTTACCTGTATAATTTGAGGGCATGAAAATCCATCAGAAATATCACGCATATGTCCATTAAATGATATGATTATTTTTTCTTAAATCTCATGATTGCGACGACAGTGATTTTTTTCAGTATGCATCTGCGATGACATCATTTCCACGAAAACATTCATAACTTTGATATGATCGAGATATAGTCGATGATATTGCACTGGTGGATGGAGGTCACAGAAATGCTTCAAGCAATGTGCTAATATAAACGTCATTCCATTTCAAAAAAATTTCCCCGAAGCGTATAATTTTTTTTTTCGGTGGGCCCTGTATATGCGGCAATAATTTCTAGTTATGGACCTTGTCTCATTCACATTCGTTTGAACAAATCGAGCTCTAACACACTATTGGCTCACCCTGTATATAAGTTTACCAACATTACTCACCTACTTTTAGGGCTAATGGCAATTATATTTTCATTATCCTTATTATCCATATTCAAAGTACTGGATCTTCCTTGTGGCCTGAAGAAAAAAATAAAGAATATCAGACGTTTGATATGATGAATTAGCCAATTTTGATATACAAGGTGTTCAATCAAGATCGAAAAAATGCTAATGGTATGAATGTCTACTCTAATATTTCCGGTTTTCACTCATCATCTTATTTTTTAGTTGAGTTCTTGAACCGGGTGTAACAGGATCATGTTACAACCCCTTTTTTCCTTTAGTTTTAGAGATGAGTGATTGCAATTTTGAATGACCCATCAACTTGATAAACGTCACGTTTTGACATGAAACATACATCCGTGCACGTGGTGGACATTATTTGCTCGAGGCGCTCCGACTAACTTTGCATAGACTGTTATACTCTGATAAAAAAATATTTCAAAATAATTGTATTCATACAAAAATATTGTATTAACAATAAAGCAAGGTGCGATCCTAATCAATAAGGGTGAGTCAGAATAAGACCGACAAACTTCGCATACGGATTTCTTACTGCATTTTGAAATGAAAAGTTCCTTTCAACGTATGTCCTAAAATGCATTCTCTCTGAGATACAGGGTGTCAAAAATACGAAAAAATTGAGATTCATATTAATTTCTTCGGAACCCCTGTAGGGAAAGAATTCAAACTTGGTATACTATTCCAGAATAATCAAGGTAATCACTTGGAGTTTTTCGTTTTGAATTTTGTTAACCAGTGGCATAGTTACGGTCATATGTCGCCACATTTTCTTCCATATTTTTTCCTATATAGATGAAATGTCATATTGGTTCATGACATCAGTTAGGCTTATTGATACTCAACCAAAAAGTAATGTCATTCCACATGCCCAAATGTAGAGGTTCCTGAGATATTTGCGAAAAACTGTAGAAATGTCTTGAGAAATATCGATATGTATTCAAGAAAAAAAAATGGTAATGCTACATTTTTTCACATATTCAACTAGTATCTCAAACAGGTTGTACTCTCAGACATAACCCAATTTGAACTGTTCACCTTGAAATAACATATGGAATAAAAAGTAAATTTTTCTGACACCCGTACTATATTATCAATGTTTTCAACATCCAAAAATATTCAGGAGGTTAAGAAATTTATTGATGTTTCGTTAAAGATCAGCGTTTTGCGATTATTTTACGCAGCAAATTGGGTCTCTACTCAAAATTACCTCAAGGCATATCTTTAGTTTTTTGCAAATATCTCAGGAACCTCTACATTTACGCATGTGGAATGTCATTACTTTTTGGTTAGGTATCGATAAGCTTAACTGATGTCATATATACCAATTTGAAAATACGTCCATATAAGATCGTTTATCTAAGAAAAAATATGAAGGAAAATATGGCGATATGCGATCGTAACTACACCACTGGTTAATGAAATTCAAAAATAAAAACTCCCAAGTAATTACATTGATTAATCTGGAATAGTATACCATGTTTCATTTTTTTTTCTACAGGGGTTCCGCAGAAATTGATACAAACCCTGATTTTTTTAGTAACTTTGACACCCTGTATCTCAGGAATTATACATTTTAGGATATACGTTGATAGAAATTTTTAACCTCAAAATGAGGTGAGGAAACCGTGTACGAAGTTTGTCGGTCGTATTCTATAATAAAATTGTGTGGCTTGAGCCTAAAACTATGAGATACCTATCATGTTGAAATTCGTGAATGGCTTTGCTAGCAACTTTAGTACGATTATTTCTTGTATTCAACATCCTACATATTATTCCTTATTTGGAAATGAGTATGGAAAGTTTATTTATTATTTCTATTCAACAATGTTTAAGAATTTTCCCTATACCTGTCACATACTGTATCAAAGCTATTCACATTTTATGTTAACTTTATTAAATGATCTTACCAATTCAAGTTGCCAGAAGTACAAGTAGCCTCATTATTTTTCACAATAGCAGTATCAATCTGACCATTAGACATAGTGATGGGCCTAAGGTAACCTGTGCTCTCATCCAATTCATGTAATTCAGTTAAAGACCTGGAAAGAAATCCATATAGGTATAGTTCGGTTTGTGAAAGAAGACTGCTCTGTGCAGTCCATCTGAAATGACTTGAGACGTTCAATATTAGGGATAATTTTATTCCGAAAAGTAAAGAGGGGCTGACTGCACTGTCAATGATTACTGTAGTTTCTGGCCAGCCCTTGGGATGTTAAACTTCAAGGATTTTTTTAAATGAGTATAGTCGGACTTCCTTCAGGAGCCAGGCTACACCTCGAATGGGAACACAGTTACCTAGTTTCAATTGAAGTAATCAAAAATATTCATAAATTACTTTTTTCATTTGACTCAGCTGTTACTTGATGGAAATCAATAGTAAATTGTAAGAGTTCATGAGAATTTTGTAGAAATCTTATCCTTTGTGAAGTTGAACAATTAATTCATGAAATGAGCTCTGTTAGTTTCATACCTAATATCATATTCCATAGTTGATATTTATGGGTACCCATAATCAAAAAAATTCAAATCACTTTTCTGAAATTGAATTTTGAATATACAATAAATAGGCTACAAAATGAAATTGCTAGAGGTGTATATTATTAATATCAATACAATCAATACAAGTATCAATTTTACCATGAGACACAGGGATGAGGCTAAAATAAAATATCTTCTCATCAAATTCATGCAATTTAGTTCAAGATTCAAAAATCCTCATAGCCCGGAAGCCAGCGACCTTTTTCAATGACCAAAAGCACAAAAGCTGAAAATGTTTTCTGAGCTTCATTTAGTATCACTAGTAAGGAAATCGGCCTCCAGCTGGCGCACTTCCGGGGGGTGTAGTTGCAGCAGCGTCCCAAACACGTAAAATTATAATAAAAAAAAACTGATATCACAAAAGCTGAAACTTTGTTAACATGTTGATTATCATACAAATAGATCAAAAAACGTATCCAGCCGAACTTATACTGGGGGATTATGCTCCAGCTTTTCACGTAAAGAAGTTAAAAATATGCGCTGAGTAAACTAATACCGCAAAAGCTGAAATTTGGTGAACAAATAGTTAAATTAATAACATAAACGATGAGAACATCCAGCTTTACATTGGGTGGGGGAAAAGTGCCCAGCTGATGCAGTGAAATACGCTGCGCATGGATATCTCGGGCGCATCGTATCTTTGACTGCATCAGCTGGACACTTTGCCCTCACTAAATGATGAGCGGGATTTTTTTTTGTTTAACCCATTATTTCAACTATAGGTACACCAAATATCAGCTTTTGCGGTATCAGGTATCTATACTTCTCTCATTAAACACAGCGCGCTGTCCATGCATCAAATGCGCTGGCAGAATCCACAGATTTATCATCGAATATGTGCTGATGGACAGGTGTGAACCGACACTGCCCTCTCTCGGCCAACTCCTACTAGAATTTGGCGCCTCTGCTCAGAATCAGAGATGTTCTGATGTTCGGTGGCTCAAAATTTGTTACTTACACTGAAAAAACATGCTTGCAAAAATAGCAGAAGTATTTTGTGGTATATTCATAATGAAAAAAATATTTATGTTCCGACTAATTTGGCCACACAGATAAATTCAAAATGAAACTGCAAAAAAATTGTGATCATCTGATATATTTAGCCAAGGGGAGTGCAGTGATCGCATCAGAGTTCAATTCATCATTTTTTTAATCTCTTGGAAACGGCGTTCATTTGATGTGTACAAATTTGTCTAAATGACATATTCCAATCGAAGCTGCGACAATGTCCAACATACATCCCTTTTGTGTATTTTGCTCCAAAAAAGGCGGAAAATTGAATCTTTTTGATGCAAATAAGATAACTAAGTGCATACCAATATTGAAAATTCGGAAAAACGCTGGTTTGAGTTTCTCCAATGTTGTGTTACCGAAAGAGCCGAATACTTTTCAAGTGTATCACAGTCAGTGCCATAGCCGTTTTACTGCATTACCGCCTAAACAGAGAGGATATGATCCGTATAAGCAGGTACCCTCAACCTCAAGAAGTATAGAGTAAGTGCTTTTATCTTCCCCAGTAGTACGAATCGAAAATATTGGGCTAATTGTAGGGCCAATACCCAACCAAGAGGTTTTCTATTTCATACATGCATGATTCACTATACATTTCTTTTTTATCCACCATAGTGCTATGGAAGAAGAGCATGCCGTTGGAACTGAAGGTGATAGTGAAGATGAGGGTAGAGAAGAGGCTGCAGTTCAAGGAGAAGGAGAGGTTGATGTTGAATACGACAATGTTGAACCCGAACATGTCGATACAGACGATCATGTTGCTGCGGGCGAAGAGGCCAATGTTGACGATGTTAACGTATCTGGCATTGCTCAAGAGGTATCACATAATCCTATTTGTTTATTCTGTGATAAGAATAGGAAAAAACATCAAGGGCGTGAGCAACCAATGCATGTATTAGAGAAGGCAGAGGCATTGTCAAATATACAGGAAATCGCTATGAACTTGGAAGATATACAATTCGTTCAAAAATTGCATAATTTGTCGATAGAAGAAAAATATATATTTTATCATGCTATTTGTCGAAAAAAATACGAAAATACAGTCTCATCGAAAAAAAGTAAAGAGAAGCCAAAGTCACAATGGCATATAGCTCGCGATATTCATTCTCGGGCATATAGGGAAGTATGTGAATTTGTTACAGAAAATATCATCATCAAAAACCAGTCGTATTTTCTCTCGTTTCTGAACGCAATATTTATAGAATATTTGGAAAGACATGAGGCAAACACAGATGCGTATACGATGAAGCCATACCATCTAGAAAATCGGCTTCTAGCTACATTCTCAAAAAAAATAACCGTCGTGTCACACAATAATAAAAAACTAGTGAAACCCTACAAAGGCGTTGTAGTACAGAAAGAATTTGATCTGATCGAAAAAGAGGAAGTTTTATTTCATGCAGCATTGATTTTAAGACAGGAAATACAAAATGTTAAGCGACGCCAATTGCCAGATCAGCTCAATTCAACTGATTTGATTAGAGGAGAGTGTGATATTCCACAGAGCTTGATTGATTTTTATTTAAATCTACTTAGCGGGCCAAATTATCGACGTAAGCGTGGCGAAAATGGAAATAGATTAGCAAAATCTTTTTCCGAGGATATCATATATGCAGTGACGAATGGACGAATAAAACCCTCGAAACATATATGCCTTGGTTTGAGTCTGAAAAGTTTAACTAATAGCAAGAAGATTGTTAATATTATCAACCGATATGGCCACTGCTGTAGCTATACAAGTCTGGAGGGTATCGAAACTGAAGCCACGTTTACTTCTAGCATTCGTTCTGATATTTGTCCTGAAGGCATCATTCGCTCAGGAAATCTATGCACTGGTGTCGCATTCGATAATTTCGATCGATTCGTTGATACATCATCTGGACATGACACACTGCACGACACTGTGGGTATAATTTTTCAAAATATTGATAATTCTATCGAGCAGGATGATGAGGACACAAGAGCTGTAAGAAGTACAGCAGGCTCTTCCGAAAAGAGTAATAAACGGAGGCGGACTTTCGACACAATTACTCACGAATTAGAACCATACAATAAGAGACCAAAACTTCACGAACGTTTACAGCCTGCATCAGATGTTTCATCAAATTTATCAAACTCCAGTTCAGAATGGTTAAAACAAATTAATTTTGCGTTCATGCTTTCCCACTACCTTCAAATACCCGAAACACCGATGTGGGTTGGTTTCAATAGCTTGATCTACAAGGACACTGCTCCAACGCAAAAGCTCTGCTACTTAACCACCATAAACGCCTCACCGACGGACAAATCAGTTGTTTTAGAAACTATGAAGCAGAGTCAACAGGTCGCTAGAGAATGCGGCGAAAAGTATATGCAAGTAACATATGATCTTGCCATAACTAAAATTGCACTTCAAATTCAGTGTACCGAAAAACCACGTTACGACAACTTATTTATTCATGTAGGATCCTTCCACATAATGATGTCTTATTTTAAAGCAGTTGGTAAATTTATTGACAACTGTGGTGTTACGACAGTTATGGTCAACGCGCAAATGCTGGCGAACGGATCTGTAAACAGTTTTATTGCAGGAAAACATTTTAACAGGTGCAAACGACTGCATCCAATGGCATCATTAGCCCTGCAAATTATACATTTTGAAGAATTTTTGAACCGGGAAAATATTGAATGTAGCGATGACATGAAAATATATTTAACTCAATTCAAAGAAGAAAGATCTGATCAACCTCGAGTACTGCCACGAAACCTACAGGATTTATTCGATAAATACCAACAATTCAAACAGCAAACACTGCAAGGAGACCTCGGTAAAACTCCACAGTTTTACATGATGTACGTTACTTTTATTGATTACTACTTAACACTGAATGCAAGTGTACGAAGTGGAAATTTGCAACTGTTCACATCTATCTTGTCGAAAATAGCAAATTTGTGTTTCGCTTTTAATCAACAAAACTACTCTAGATACTTAGTGAAATACCAGGATAATTTGCTGAAGGTTGATCAAACTCATCCAGGATTGAAGAAGCAACTTGAAATGGGAACATTTGGTGTGAAGAGAACTGACAAACCGAACTCAAGACAACCAGTCGATTTAACTTTAGGGCAGACAATAAATGCCGATGCTGCCAATAAACTTACAGGTGTGAGTCACATGACAAATTCGATATCTGCTCGACAGCGTTGGTGCAAAAGTCACACTTTGAGATCGACAATAATAAGTCATACGATGGACCAGACAGGGCTGAGAAAAGTTCAGGATATCACTGCCGACTTGCAGAAGAGCAGAATCACTAAGAATTCTCAACAAGTTCATAATTTCATTGATAATATTGAACAAAACATTGATCCATTTTCTGCTGATTTAGATAAAAATTATTTATTTAATATTTCGACGGGCCAAACGGTACAAGAAAATATCGAAAGATTCTTACTTAATGTCGAAATAATGGGTAATGAACAACGAGATAATTTTATTAAAGAATGTGTAGAAGATGAAAATCGATTTGAAAAACCCATAAAAAGAAATAAAGTGCTTAATTTCACAGATAATATGCAAAAAAAGAAAATTCCAGTGTCAGGAAAAGTTGTTGAACTGCGTATGCAACGTGACTTGTTCGGTCAATTTTTATGCATATCCTTGAAGAAATCTCTAGATATAGAAAAAGTTTTGATATATCCTCTAACGCCGGTGCCATTATCAATGTGTCACATAGACGGCACCATCTGCAAAACTAATAAGGCAGCTCTATTGAAAATACTCGAGCAGCAGGTTGAGCCGCATATTCCGAAGCAGACTAACGTGAAGGTGTTCGATGGATTTTTTATGCTTCATTTGATGAGGCAAATTCCAGCTACTTACGGAAACATATCCACTAAAATTCTAAGTATGTTTTGTTCGAATGATGCGGAAGTTGTAGTAATCGCCTTTGATAGGTATATTTTTCCTTCGATCAAAGATAGTGAACATTCTCTGAGAGGGATGCAAGTCACACAATTCCACATCGAGGGAGCAGATCAAATACGTTCTTCTGATTTCAGTAATGACTTGAAAAATGCTAAATTCAAAGAGGCGTTAGTGAATTTTATTATACAGCACTGGGCACTTGATTCCGCAGCACCTTTCATTGGTAATAAAACCATTTTTATCAATTATGATCAGTGCTATAAATATAAAGTAAATAATGGCCACGTAGAAAGGACGCACGATGTTTCATCAACATGTCCAGCTCATGAAGAAGCAGATACGAAGATCGTTTTCCACGTCTGCCAAATAGATTACGATGCACATGTCACGATAAGATGCTCGGATACTGACGTGGCCGTTATAATGCTTTCTAACATGAGTGCCTTGAGTAACGCGAATGTTAAAGTCTCAATGGAAGCTGGAGTTGGTAATAATCAACGCTTTATTAACATTAGTAAATTGTATGAAACGTTAGGCCCTAAATTGAGCGCAGCGCTTCCGGCTTTTCATGCCCTGACGGGTTGCGACTATAACCCGTCATTTTTCAAGAAAGGAAAAAACCGGCCCTATAAAATTTTACACAGCTCAGAAATATATATAGAACATTTTATCAAACTAAGCAACGCACCTGATGACGAGTTGGAGAATACCTTCAACACTACAGAAGAATATGTATGTCGAATGTATGGATTTAAAAAAATCAACAAAGTGAATGAAGCACGAGTTGAAACATTTTTGAAAACCTACAATATATCACAAAACGATGACATATTCCGGTTACCGAAGAATAACATCGATGGATCAGCTCTGCCTCCCTGCAAAATTGAACTGCACCAACATTTGCTGCGTACAACATATATAGCAAATATTTGGGCACACGCTCATCTTCAGGTTCCAACGGCATTACATCCGACTGATTTTGGCTGGAAAGAGAAGGAGGGAAAATTTCACTTCAAATGGTTCGAAGGTGAGCAGCTTCCCTCTTCACTTGGTGATATAACTATCAATGAGGATCAAACAAGTCCTACAGGTCAGAAATTTTTTGAATATTTTCTCTTTGGTTTAATCTATATTTATAGCAATCTTGTATATCATGTCAACTTTTTTTGATATTCATAATCTGATTTGCATTAAGATTTTGCTCTGAATGTTTTTATATTAATATCATCTATATATTTCAATATAAAGTTAATATACAATATATGGTTACAGATGATAACGAAGATATTTCGTGGATCAGCATCAATTGCAGCGATCATGAAAGCGATGATGGGAACGACGACGATGAATCCGAAGGATCCGAAATCTGAAAACATTGTTGATATCTGATTTTGTTACACACACTAGTTCACTATGTCTGTTAATTTGTATTGTTAGTATATTTTTTGTGAAGGAATACTGAAAAAAAAATTGATAGTAAACCTATTTTTAATTATCTTCCTTCAGATCAGAAATGTAATACCTACGTATTTATCATTAAATAAATGCATGCATGTGCGCTGAGTTTGAGAAAACTATAGATACCTGATACCGCAAAAGCTGATATTTGGTGTACCTATAGTTGAAATAATGGGTTAACAAAAAAAACCTCCAGCTCATCATTTTAGTGAGGGCAAAGTATCCAGCTGATGCAGTCAAAGATACGATGCGCCCGAGATATCCATGCGCAGCGTATTTCACTGCATCAGCTGGGCACTTTTCCCCCACCCAATGTAAAGCTGGATGTTCTCATCGTTTATGTTATTAATTTAACTATTTGTTCACCAAATTTCAGCTTTTGCGGTATTAGTTTACTCAGCGCATATTTTTAACTTCTTTACGTGAAAAGCTGGAGCATAATCCCCCAGTATAAGTTCGGCTGGATACGTTTTTTGATCTATTTGTATGATAATCAACATGTTAACAAAGTTTCAGCTTTTGTGATATCAGTTTTTTTTTATTATAATTTTACGTGTTTGGGACGCTGCTGCAACTACACCCCCCGGAAGTGTGCCAGCTGGAGGCTGATTCCCTTACTAGTTATCCCAAATAAAGCTCAGGAAGAATTTTCAGCTTTTGTGAAATGACTAACTCTAAACGGTTGCTGGCTCCCAGGCTATCATTGTTTAAATGGCGACTCATTATTCTATAGTATACTTTCTACTTCAAATTAAAACAATTAGAAACATTTGACGAAAATTTGTTATTCAATAATTTAAAAAAGAATATTCTAACTACTATATGTTTATACTTGAATCAAATAGAAGATAGGGCTTACCAATTGGACTCATCATTTTCATGAATACCATCAATAACCTGATCCAAAACCTGACTAATAGACAAGTTGCTAGAGGTCCAAATGGCTTCATTATTTACATCAATATGATCATTCGACATACTAAAAGACATAGTATTCTCATGTAGTTCATGCATTTCAGCTACAGACCTAAAAAAAACTCATTCTTCAAATGAAAACTCAATTATCCAGTTCTTCCAATAAAAACATTCAGAAATATTCAATTATAAAATGAGTGTAATAAGTTTACATATATAAAACTGACACAGTCGTTTTGGCACAATCAAATGAAAATCATCTAGTATTTGATAACTATTTATCAACTATTTTTCAACACCAATCCGATTTTTTAACTCAAGTGGATAGCGAAAAAATTGTGTAATGCCAGCTCAACCTCAAGCTAGCACAATGGTTCAACAACTTTCCACCCAAATAAGTTATGGAGATGATTCAAAAGCTCCAATCTTCAACTTTTTGAAAACTTTCGAATGGTGTATGGTTTATTTAAATTTTAAAAAGTTTCAATGTTTTACAAGGGTTAAATATGCATTCAATACCTAAAATGCATGTAAATTTTCTTTTGTAATTCTCAATCATATCCTTTTAGCAATTGTTTTCGTGGATCTACTATTTGATAACTCCAGCACAATCAGTTGAAATCGGAAAAATCTGAATCCAGGTGATATATTTTTCAAAAATAGTACAGTTGTGATAGAAAAGTTATTATGAGGAAAGAATGACAATATGATGACTGCATAGTGTTCACATGGATCTACTATTCAATAACTCCAGCAAAATTAGTTGAAATCGAATAATGTGATATTTTTCTAAAATAGTACAGTTGTGATGGAAAATATTGGAGAGAAAATTTATTGTAAGGACAGAAAATGGTCATATTCAACTTCAACTGATTGTGCTGGAGGTATCAAATAGTAGATTCATGAACACACTCTGTGAGTCATCATATTGCCATTATAATAATATCTCTTTCGAATATTTCCCATCACATGTGCTATTTTTGAGAAATATATCATCTGAATTTACATTCTATCAATTTCATCTAATTGTGCTGGAGTTATTAAATATTAAATCCATGAAAACACTCAGGATTCATCATATTGCCATTTTCTGTCCAAAAAATGTCTCTTCGAATATTTCCTATATTTCTATTCCAACTGTACCATTTTCAAGAAATATATAATCTGAATTCACATCCTACTATTAAACATTTTTTATATGTTGCTAAAAGGATGAAATTCAGAATTACAAGAAACAATTTACATGCATTTTAGGTATTGAATGCATATTTGACCCTTGTAAAACATTTAAATTTGTTTCAATTTAAATAATCCATACACCATTCCAAAAGTTTTTAAAAAGTTGAAGATTTGAGCTTTTGAATCATCTCCACTAATTCGGGTGGATAGTTATGGAAGGGTTGTGCTAGCTTGAAAATAAGCTGGAACAACACCATTTTTTCGCTAACCACCTGAGCTAAAAATAAAACTCAATTGGTATTAAAAAACAGTTCATAAATAGTTATTGAATAGGTACTAGATGATTTTTATTTGATTGTGCCGAAATGGTTGTGTTTTATATACCTAATAAGTTTCCTATTGATGATCACAATCTAATAATATCTCCCAGAATTGGTTAAAGTTAAAGATACTTGATTCGAACAGAATATAAATCTTATTAATCATTACTAATGGGCTCTTTATTTTCGACAGAGGTATCTAGAAATAATCTCTTACAAATAGACTTATTATTGTCTAGTTTAATGGGTGTTCTATTTATTTGGGAAAATTGCATTGTATTCCCATTGTCCACAATACAATTGGTTTCATCTGTCTTTTTTTCTGGTTCAGTTTCTAGATCCTGGAAAGCAACACTTAGGTTTTTGGGACTTTTCGTTAAATCAGACTGTCTTGGGGTACTGATGATTTCATCATGAACAGATGACATCCTCTTTTCATTTATTTCAAGTGGCCCTAGGAGCTGTACATCTGAAATTATCACTATCTTGGGAGGAGCCACATTAGGCCACACTTCTTTATTCAGTAAGACAACAAAGCTTCTAGTATTATTTTGAATACATATGTTATTTAATAGAGTGTAGTCACTATGTTTTCCTACAACTCTGACTTCAATATAATCTTTTACTCCTGGCAGATCTATGAATCGATTATCAATTATATATTGCCCCTTCACAACCATTTGTATGCCTGACATGAACTGAACTAATGTATAGGCCATTTCCTAGCTGATTTGATTACACTCCTAAAAAGAAATTCAAAATTTATAATAATTAATCTACCTCCTGAAGTTCCTGGAGTTCTGAATAATTCCAATTGGACTGAGTACTAGATCAGATGAAATTCCATAAAGTTTACAGTGTGCACTTGAAACAACCTGTACATTACATATTGCTGTGGTTGAAAAATAATTTGTGGATAGTGTATAGAGGTAGGTACCTATCTAATTACAGTGAATAGATATTATGGAACCACCTCGGAAACCTCTAGGTTTCTAGGTGGTATATGGTTTGTACTGAGAATTAGAACCTATACTGTTTTTAGAAATGAATTGGTGATAACTGGACAGTGGTACATACAAACTACATTTTTGGAAAAAGTACTTGGATTGTTCACAAGGGATTAGGCGGGATTGAAGGTAGCTGATTTCTTTCCATAAGTTAATACCTAACTAATGTACTAGGCTAGCTACCGAACGAAAACGTCACAAAAATCACAGAAAATCGAGAAGGAAACGACTATAATATACCTAGGTACTCAGGTATCTACTTACCGTTATAGTAGGTGTACTTTTGTACATACACACATGCACTCATGATTCCTGAGAACTGGGAAACAGACTTTGAAGAACTAAGCACCACATTACCACATTTCACCTTAATGGAATTTGTAATCGTAACCGGGATTATGATTATGCAAAAACAAAAAATTAACATCTCTTGCATCTTTGAAAATCTGCTCAAAGCCTATTTCCCACTTTCCACGAAGTACTAACGAACGCCACCAAAGCGCATGAGCACAGATTACAAGACACGTCACGACGCTGCCCTTCGTTTACAGTGTTGTCAGATCCAGCAGGTACCTATATGGCTTCATTTAGGTTCTTTGGTTTATTCTATTTAATTTTTTTGTGATACCTATCAGTAGGTAGGTATATGTATATATCGTGGGCGTACAAGCAGAATCATGTAAGTCCAGAAAATAATATAAGGAGAAAAATGCAATTGAATATTCGAATCAACCTGTAAAATTATAACGAAATTGACTTAAGTGGATTTTCATTGACTATATCTCCGGAAACAAACACACAATGGACTTGAATGTTTATTTGCCTGGAGCGTTACGCTAATATGGACTTATGTGTGATAAATTCCTCATTCCCGAAAACAGTGGACTTACAGGGTTCTGCTTGTACGCCCACGATATGTAGATCGACATTATTATATGAATTATTTTATCGTTGTTCGATGTTAGTTTAAGTCGAAAAAAATCATAGGCGGATACATACTCGACCTTTCTGAAGACGTATATATACAGGGTGATCAAGTTTTGACTGTCAATGATAATCGACTTCTCTTCAATATAAATCAAGAAATCAATCATAATCAATAATATTCAGAATTTGATGAGAATTTCTCCAGAGATTTTTGTGATTCAGAGTGGTTGTTTGTTGATCATATTATTTAATAATATTTGAAATATTATTCCTTTTACATACCTAAAATGGAGAAATGTACTGAAATCTGGTCAGTGGTGTACCTACTGATGAGAATAAGTTCTATCGATTTTGTTAAATGTACGCAGGGTCCCACCGATTTGACAGGGACAGTATTTATTTCCTAAACAGTAAGAGATAGAAAGTTGATTGTATTAGACAAGAGTTGCGTGATTTGAACCTCTTCTATATGACGTTTTGTAATGTGGAAAAACGTCAGTCATCCTGGAATATTTCTGAACTGAAAATCACTGATTTCGTTTTTATTTATTTTCTTGATTAATATCAGAGGAAGGAATTTTAAATTTTGAGTAATCATCAAGTATTCAATCATGACAATAAAGAAGTTGGGATTGTCAGAAATATTGTATCTTTATTATTTTCAGAGATTTATCATGCAACTTTTGATTTTTTTACGAGCGCCATATTTGTTTTTTATATCAATTGAATAGAGCTCAAATTCCCTCCACAGCCATGTTAAAATTATTGACATTTCCACATGGAACAGTGCCAAAGAACAGTAAAAACATTCTCAAATGTGGTAGGCCATGATAATTAGAAAACAGAACATCAGTCGTCATGTCTACAACGCTACATTATTATGCAAAAAGGAAAATGCACAAAAAACGAAAGATACAAATTTTTCGTTAAATAATAAAGATACGTTTACCTAAAATTGATATGCTTCAAAACTCGTATATCTGAAGATTTCTACGTTTCTAAAATGAATTCTGATATCAAATTCAATGTTTGAGAATGAGTAAATCCATCAACAAACCCATAAAATATTGAAAACGAATCAATGAATATTGATAAAAAGTTAATTTTATCATAAAAATATAACTAAACTAAAACTCATATGTCAAGACTGAGTCTAAAGACTAAATGAAAACCTTCAATAATTCAGTTATAGGTAATAGTATTTTCATTATTTAACGAAAATTTTGTATTAGTTTTTCTGTGCAATTTTGTCATTTTTGCATAATAATGTAGCGTATTCTTCATGGCTATGAAAAAGTATTGATACAGTAGTCATGGCGACTGATATTTCTTTTTTTTATTATCATCATCATTTGATTTGAGTTTATTTATTCATTTAGAGTGTCTACTTAAAGCTAGGATACTCTGTATATTCACACAAAGTGAGTAATAACAATGTGAACTGACCAAGAAAAATTAATAGTTTTACAGGATAGGTAGGTATTTCTGAATCATTCCGGCAACGCCGCAGCGGGCATTAGAACATATCATTCTGCATCCGCCGTAGATGAGGCGGGAAGAAATGTGATTGGTAAAAACAATCGCTTCTAGAAGCGTCGTGTTTGAGTTGGCAAGAATTCAAACAACCATAACTTTCGGTATTGACGCATTTTTAGACCAATAATAACGATTCTAGCAAAGGCGATCTATTCGAATCTCTGTGTCCTTCCTAATATTCCTAATTAACATAATCATGATATCAATTTCTGACTAAACTGATATATTTCCCGCAGCTATTAGCTGCACGAGCAAATACAACAAAAATCTTCAATTTCATAATTGTTCTCTCGTCATAATACGCATCACGCAAGTGACAGTCAAAGAGATGTCTAATAAATAATGAAAAGCAAAAAAATCGTGTTGTTATCAATAATAAAAAAGTTTTCCATTTTTTTTATCTCTTGTAACGCACGAAAGGGAATCTATATGATGTTCGAAGAACATCGTGCGTATCTACTTTTTCAGACAAGCAATTTATCAGAACACTTCAGATTTTCTATTGAATATCCTTCCTCTACGGGTTCGAACTTCCCAAATTTTTACAGAATTTTAAATTAATAATCAGGATATTACATTTTTACACAAAACTCTTTCTATAATTCAAATTAGAACACTACCAACTTATTTCGAAAAATGTCAATTTTTTATTACATGTCCTTCCTCTACGAATTTGAATTATAATCTTCTAAACTTTTCTCAGAATTTCGAACCAGAAATTGAAAAATGTAAAATGTTATTATTAATGATGTTTTTTATTATGTTTCACAATTATTTTAAGATCGATTTATATGGAGAACTTTTTTATTATCAACTTTAGGAAAAAAAGTAATTCGACATAAAAAGTTCTGCAAGGTCTAAAACCAAGAATGCAGATATCAGATATCAAATTTTTCAGTCGTATACGGAGTATATAGAAAAATATGAATCTTGCTTGAAATGATAAAACCTGATTTTCATCGTAGATAGATGTTTTATCAGATATTTGAAAGTATTTTCTAATTTTAGTCAACTTTTTCCTTTGAAAATTTCCGATATTGTCGAAGATAAAGGTACTTTACTCTTGAGCAAAATCAATATGTTTTGACATACTTCATCTACGACTGAAAAAATATGATATATAATATTCGCATGTTCGAAAATCAGCCTTGCAAAACTTTTTATAAAGAATAACTTTTTTCCTTAAATCAACGATAAAAAAGTTTTCCATGTGTTGCAACAATTTTTCAGACAATCAATTTATCAGAACACTATTGTAATTTCGAGAATCTTCAGATTTTTTATTGATCATTCTTTCTCTACGAGCCGAAACTAGTCTTCCTGAATTTTTTCTGAATTTTAAATCAAAAATCGAAATATTACATTTTCACACTTCACTTTCTATAATTCAAATTGAAACACTACAGTTGTTTCGAGAACTTTCGGATTTTTCATAACATATTCGTTCTCTAAGAATTCGAATTGGTATTCGAAAATTTTTTCAGAATTTTAAACCAGGAATTGAAATATTTTATTTCAAATGAGGTTTTATTGTTATTCACAATCATTTCAAGATCGATTTATATGGGAAACTTTCTCTTTATCAACTTGAGGTAAAAGAGTATTTCTTCATAAAAAGTTCTGCAAGGACTAGAACCGAGTATGCAAATATCAAATGTTTTCAAGTTGTGTACGTGGTATATAAAAAATATGAATTCTGCTCAAAATGATGAAACCTGATTTTCATAGTAGATAGATGTTAACAGATATTAGGACGTAGTTTCTAATTTAAGTGAACTTTTCTAAATGATGATTTTCGATATTGTCGAAAATAAAGGTACTTTATTCTCGAGTAAAATTAATGTTTTGTCATACCTCGTATACGATTAAAAAAATATGATATCTAATATTCGCATTTTCTTTTCTTTTCTCAGAACTTTTCATGGGGAATAATTTTTTCCCAAAATCAATAATAAAAAAGTTTTCCATTTGTTGCCAAATTTTTCGGACAAGCAATTAATTAGATCACCATTGTAAATTCGATAATCTTCAGATTTTCTTCTGAATATTCTTCCTCTACGGGTGAAAACTAGTCTTCCTGAATTTTTTCATAATTTCAAACCGAAACTCATATTGAATTTTTATACTTCACTTTCTATAATTCAAATTAGAACACTATCAAGTTATTTCGTGAATTTCGGATTCTTCATCAAATATCCTTTCCTACGAAGTCGAATCAATCTTCTGAATTTTTTTCAGAATTTCCAACCAGGAATTGAAAAATTTAGTTCTTAAGAGGTTTCAGAACGGAAATATGTAATCGAAAATCCGAATTTTTTCTCAATAATTTATTGGTGTATCAATGAATTTAGAAAAATGAATTGCTGTGTTTAAAGCATTTTGATCGATAATATCTCGAGCTATAGGTCCTAGCGAACTGTAAGAAGTCTCAATCGATTCAGGAAGGTCTCTTTCACTAGGAAAAAAAATTCGCGAAATGTTTTGCGTTTTTCCGAGAATCATTGGTATTGGAAATTCGTTAAATCGTCTCTTGAAGCTTTCTCAGTCTTAAGGTTATAAAATTCAGAAAAAAATTAGAAAGGCTGATTCGAAACTCAAGATCAAAAATGTGTTATCGATTATCTAGATTTTCCCACGATAACATATTGGTGTATCAATAAATTTAGGAAAGTGAATCGCTGTTTTTTCGCGCATTTTGGTTCATGATACTTCAAAAACTAGAGGTCCTAGCGACCTGCTCCAGGTCTTAAACGATTCACGACAGTCTGTTTTACCAGGAAAATATATAGTAGAGATTTCTCGCATATTTTCAGGAATAAATATTAGCATCGGAACGTCGTTGTATTGTCTCTCGAAGCTTTCTCGTTTTTTTTCTTAAGTTCGAAAATTGAATTTTCTTGGCTTAAAATTCTTTTAAAATTCATTAAGACTGATTCGAAACTTCAGAACAAAAATATGTAATCAAATATCCGAATTTTTTCACAATAATTAATAGATGTATCAATGAATTTAGGAAAGTGAGTGGCTGTTTTTAGCGCATTTTGATCGATAATATCTCAACAACTATAGTTCCTAGCGACCTGTTCTGTTCTCTTCGATTCAGGACGGTCTGTTTTTACTAGGAAAAGAGATCTCTTGCGATATTTCTAGCACTTTTCCGATAATAATTGGCATCGGAAAGTCGTTGTATCGTCTCTCGAAGCTCAAATATGACAATTTTCAATTCTTGGTTCGAAATTCTGAAAAAAAAATAGGATTGACTTGAAACTTTGGAAGGAAAATATTTAATCGAATACACGAATTTTCTCAAAAGGGTAATTCCTATATACTAGGTGTCAACGGTATTCAATAAAAAAGCCATGGTTTCCAGAATTCTGAAGGTATGATATTGAAACTTGGTAGTAGTGCTGGATTCAAGAATTGTAGAATTTTCCGATATTTCATACTCTCCCATCACTTCTGTTGTCACGAAAAACGCCTCCAATTCTCGAATCTCACACCTCTGCTGAATTTGATTCTCATACCTTCGGAATTCTGGAAACCATAACTTGTCTAATGAATTCGTTGGCACCCGGTATATACAGGGTGAGACAGAATAAAACCGACAAACTTCGTATACGTATTCCTAATCTCTGTTTGAGTAGGAAAGTTCCTATCAATGTATATTCTAAAATGCATGTAAAAAACATTAATTTTAGCTAACAAGGTTTGTGAAATTCTTTTATATCGTCATATTTTTGACTAATTGCCAGAATTTATCATTTCACTTCCAACCTACACTTGTTGCCATCTAGTAGTCAGAGGCCAATTTAGTTTCATGTCTGGATAATAATACCCAATCGTGAGCATATGTTCAATAAATTCATTCGGGTATTCTCGTAAGGCTTCAATCATCCATGACAAACAAGTGTTACAATTGGTGCTTAGCTCCAATGATCCGAAATGAGCTGGAATGGTATGAATTCTTGTGAAAAAGCAGCTCCAATGAACATGCAATATGTATATATATATATATACATAAATACTACATAACTATATACAAAAAACTACTTGATTATATACAAAAAAATACTATATACAAAAAGATTATCTGAGATAATCCTCCACCAAGTCAAACAAATCGCGCTCGTCCAGCGCGTCCATTTCCATCGCCTCCATCATAATGGGGTCCAGGTAAGCGCCCCTCGCCAATGGACGGTCCTCCTCCTCCTCGGTGTCGCTCTCTTCTTCTCTTCCAATGCCACCTAGGATGAGTGTGGCATCGGAATCGAAGTCGTCTCCTCGGTCATCGTCATCGGAGTCGGAGGCCTCATCGCTGTCTTCGACTACGATGACATCATCCTCCCAATCGAACTCAAAGGAGACATCCTCCACTTCAACAACATCCGAGGAAGAGTCGCAAGGTCCCTCCGATGCTGGCTCCAATCGGTGGCTGAATGACAAGGCATTGCCTTGGCTGGTAGTGGTGGAGTCTGCTGCACAGATGGTTGTAGTATTCATTTTTTGATACTGAACTTCAACTGAATGATTCCAGAGAAGCGGTTGAATTTATCTGTGGCAGAAGGAGGAGGAGAGTTGTGGGCGTGGTGTTGAAATGAGTAGTAGGGTGAAATGGTGGTGGAAAAAGTGGTGGGGGTAAAAATATTGGAAACACCATAGTCTAGAATAGTGAATATATTCAGGGTAATCTCTTATATTTACAATAATAACAGTTAACATTCTATAAAAAAATATATTTACATGGATAATATGATACAGAACACATTCATTCAGGTACAAAACAATAATATAATATAAAACATAATATGAAACATATATACACACACACACACACAATTGACTTATGTATCTGCCAAATACCCCGTATTGAGCCGATCTAAATGCTCGAAACGAGTTCTACCCCTTTCACAATCCTGCTGAAACTTTTCTTCAGACTCTATCTGTCGATCTATTTCAGCAAGCCGCGAAAGTAGAGCTTCTCTTTGCTGTGAGAAAGATCGCAACCTACTCTTACTCACAGCAATCCGACTATCTACATTCGCATTCCATCGCTTCAAATCGGCATCATATTTCCTGACGTGGTCGATGAGCTCTTTTGGCGGCGATGGAATGCGTATGTGGATATCAACATCTTGATCGGCCACATCTGCAGCGGCAGCAACAATGTTGTCTCCCACGACATCTGATTCCTGTGAAGGAAGTGGTTCATCCACACTCTCGGGTAGATCGGCTGGACGCACCACCTCCACACTAATCAGATTGATGGTTGGACGTCGCTGTTGCTGCTGCTGCGTCCCGCTTGTTGAGGGAACGGCTTTCTTGTGAGCCGTGTACCACGGCGAAACCTTGCCACCTCGGTATGGGTTCGGTTTACTGCGGCTACCTAGCAACTTTCCAAGGATGGTTGTTGACGGTCCAACTTCCACCTTCTTCTTCATCTTCTTCCCCTTGAAAATCTGAGGTGACAATGTCGAAGAGGAGGAGGAGGAGGAGGTACTCGATGACGACTGCGTCGATGGTGGTGCTGTTGGTTCCCTCTTACCGGGTTGCTGGGTTTGGAAATCATCACCGCTATCGTCGCTATCGTCATCCCGACCCCTCTTCCTGATGGAAACTCTCTCCGGTGTTGACGGCTTCGGTTGCTTAAGAGTTTTCTTGGAGCCTTTGGAATACCTAGCCGCAGGTCTCACGAATCCCCTGTCGCTACCAAGACCCTCAACACCGGATGATGAGTCCTGAGCCGGCACCATCCCACCATCAACACCTGAAGGCGCATGGTTCTCCCAGGTTCCTGCTTCCTCCAGGTGATCTCTAACTGCCTGACTGAGCCACTCCCTCTGACTTGGCGTCTGCAACTCCGGGTCGAAGGGGATATCATTGATACCCCTTTCTCCGACATCGACGGGGGTGTCGATGGCAATGATGTCGTCATCATCGAGGTCTGGAAAAAGCAAGACAATGGGGGTGAAATACTTTGTTTCATTGCGATGATTGGAAAAATATACTGACCTAAGAGAGGAAGTGGTGGCGTGGAGCCTTCTCCAACCGTCGCGGCCTCTCCAACGAACGCGGTGTTCAGATCGGTTTCAACGTTGGACATATCTGAAACAATAACATTTTTATATAAACTGTAGATTCACATAACATGTGGAATAAAATAGCTAACATTCGATCATAGTATATTACTTACTCAACTGATGTTCGAAGACGCTGTAGTGGAATTAAAACTGACGAATGGTGTCTGAAGGTGTTCTGGTAGAAGACAAAGTCTGCGAACAGAATGAGGAGTCAGTGTGTGCACCTCTTGTTTTAAACACACACACCCTACCCACTTTCCACCCCACTCCCTCCCCACTAACTCACAGGCTCCACCCACCTAGCGGTTCCACCACTATCAAACCATCGCCCCCAACCCCACTCATTTCACATCCCTTCGCAGGCTCCGCCCACTCAACACCACTTCCAAATCCCGCCGTCAACCCCACTCATCTCCACTGTCAAGTCTCAACCTTGACCCCACTCATATTCTATCCTCTCAAGGATTTCACTACGAACAAGTCTCACCCAATCCCGTTCACTACCAACATGAGCTGATGTAGAGAAAGGCAACAAAGGAAGAGAAAACAAATAATATATGAATTTAATATTTTTTATTACAATTTGATATCATTAAATCATTTACAGAGTATGGGAATAAATATTGTATTCCTCCCCCAAGCCCATTTCGGGGTTTTTCCTCCATCCCAGGTCGCCTCATTCAGTTGGTGAAGACTTTCCCATTCTTCAACGCCAATTCCACTTCTAATTTGAGCAATCGTTCGCTGAATTCAGTGGATTTCTTCTCAAACTTCAAACTCAATTCCTCCATCTGTTTCGACATGGAACTTATATCATCTACTGACTGATTCACTTTTGGTGACATCATAAGCACCTTTTGAGAAAACTGTCTGTAATTTCTGGTAACTATTTTCAATTTTTCGAGAGCTGTCATCATCTCAAACATTTGCTGATTGAGAAACTCCAATGGGACGCAATCCCCACCACTCAATGGATCACCAACATTCGTTAGTCGCTTACCCAATATGTCATAATTTCCACTTTCGTCGAGTTTGAACCCGATTCCAGGTCGCCCGGGCAGCGAACACATTGATTTGCTCTTCTTGCGACCAAATTTATCAATATCGTTATACATCTTCCACCTACAGCAGTTCAACGTGCACTAACTTAATTAGAATTGATTATTTGATAGTTGACAAACCCCCCCCCCTATCCATCGAGTATTTGAATAGCGCTAATTCGAGGTATTCCATGGAGGGTAGAAAAAAAGTAGCAAGTATTACCATATAAATATATATTTAATTCGGTAAATATCAGCGTAAAATTACTTGGATGATGATTTCATAACAAGAATATATATATACCGGTGGTTTACTGTTTTTTAAATTGTTTTCTACGTTTTACAAATCCTAATGTATTCCAGTTTGTGTAACAAATTCAGCAAATGAATCGTCTGTTCTTTAATTGTTCCAACTTTAAACCAATCTCATGTTAAGTAAGTACTTAGTTTCTTATGAGTTTGATGTTGTTTTTTATGCATACCATTTTTCTTATAGATGTCTTGAAAAAGGAAATAAACATTTCCGAAAGCTCGGCTAAATAACGAAGAGTTCACTTATTTGATGCCTAAAATTTTGACTGCAACCCTATGAAGAATTGAACCACAGTGTTTGTTTCTAAATCACTAGTATTTTACCTCAACTAGTCAGTCATAGACTACCCTTCTCTTAAACTATATATATATATATACAAAAATGTGAATAAATTAATAAGGGTATATATACAAATATGTGAATAATTTAATATAGGCATCCTCTGAACATTCAAAACTAATGCGAATATAGAGATGATCCAGCAAAATATGATATCCACTGACTACTGACTAATATTTTCAGGTATAGAGTCCGCTGTTAAAGTTTCGATTGCTCCATCTCTAACAAATTTATAAAGTCGTTCGTTTCTACTTCAGTAATAGCTTGCTGTAACCAAAGCAAATTATGTTCAGGACTTGATTTGTAGAATTCGATATCGCTATGGCCCCACGGTAAGGTTTTCGTGGTGTTTGGTATGATGTATCGTTTATCATCATGGTATGATAAAGCAACTTTGTTTTTCATTTCTGTGTATATGTCATGGTGGTCAGTGCGAAAACAATTCATTTTCCTTAAAATCAAACCCCCTTTTTCGACGATACTTTTATAATCATCCATCGAAAGTTGACTTCTGACGACCGACCTTGAAACACCCTTTGCTTTCTTCAATTCGCTACTCAAGGATTGAACATAATATGCCTTGGCTCCAGTGCCGTTAAAGCTAATAATAGGATCGTCCGGGAATTCATCCTTCATATTTCCAACAACCGATTCTGTTATTGGAATACCCATTTTATTATCTGCAGGGTAATTGGACGTGTCGAAATATCGTATATTCTCTCGCATGAAGTTGTGAAAATTTTCTGTTTCAATTTTCAAGATTAAGGAGTCTGTGTCACTGTATAGAAGCCATGATTTACCGACGAAATGTTTCTTAATGCACTCATATAAAAAGTTGTATATGACAACTTTCGACACGTCTAATATAGTGAAACCTAGATATAGTGGTTTGTCATAATGCACTTTGACTCTCCCCATATGGATTGCTACGAAATTTCGTGGAAAATCTTACATGTCTTATAATTGGGGAGAGCAATCAGAGCATTCGCACCCAACTTCTTTTTGATATTATCCCAGTGTGTGATGAGTTTGATGTCATTTCTCTTATCAACATTTTCCATTGTTTTGCTGTATACTGAGTTGACCATATTCTTATATAAATTCTTATCAGCCGCATTTCGACTCTTATTGCGCATCTCTGTATTGAGGTCTACATACCTTTTCAGCCACGGCGATTGATTGAATTTTAATACTCTATGTATTTTAACCAATACCAAACCATTATCCATTGCTTGTTTCAGGTTTCTATAGTGAACAATATATTTTGTTTCATGGAATAAATTTGGAATTAGTTTTGGTAATTTGGATGATGAATTAGGAGGTATCATTGATTCCACAAGAAATGGCAAATCTGAGTGAGCGTCATGTAATTCTACGGGGTAGTATACGTCGACTTCAAGGACATACCCGCATGAATTATCATCTGCGATACTCATGAGATCTAAATCTGCAATTTCCTGAGTAGACAGCCACTTAAAATCAGAGGTTGGTAGCGGTTGAGACATGCTATGGCCATATAAATTGGTTGCGTCTAAATACATAATGTATGATGTGGGCTCATTAGGATCGAAATTTGGTGTGAATTTATTGTTTGCCACATGAGATCTTAAGCTGCATTGGCTTATTCCCCCTCTGATACCTTTTTTGAAAAAATGTATCATGTCTATGTCGGTCAACAACTCCAATTCGATTTTCGTATACCTTAACATAGCATCCCACGATAAACCGGGTACTGTATAATACTGGCATGGGTCGAGTTTATATGTTTGTAAGCAAACCTTTCGGAAATTCTCGAAAACATCGCATAGTGATAGAACATCCGATTTCAAGTAGACGTCTGAGTATTCCCCAAGCGATTTACATTTGAATAAAGCCCATACTGTCTCAGCTCTTCGATAATCCTCATCAGATATATGTTGATTCGAAAGATTGTCGTAGAAATCATCTTTGGTTGGCAATTCATTATAATTCAATTTAGCCATCGAAGTAATGAAACTATATGGGAAAACGCCTTTCTGTGTCATGACATCGAATTGTCTAGAATCTTGAAAATTTCGTGCAGTTTCTACGAGCTGTTCTGTATTTAAGTTTTGTGCCAGTGTTTGTAGGGGTTGCGAAAGAAATTTGTAACTATCTAAGAATCGCAGTTTCAGAAAAATATTATGAGTCTGACCATCTTTGCCCGAATATTCACCCACTAAAATATGTTTAGTGAATGAGATATACTTCTCCTTGGTTTGAGCTACACAATCCACTTTTTCTTCGCGATCGAAAAGTTCCTTGATGAAGAGGTGGCTATCGTAGCCACTCATGTTGTGGAAAAATATCGGAATGAAATTGGGAACCTTGTAATTCAGATTACATGCAGAATGTGCAGCTCCAAACCTTTTTTTTCCGGTCAAATGGCAGTGATCTCTTACTTTTATATCGCCGTATTCGGAAGTTTTATCGCAAATATTACATGCGGTGGCATTAGCAAAATCTGCCTCTTCAGCTGACGTCAATTTCTTCATTGGAACTATATGTTTCAGGTATGAGTTGTAAATATTTTTCGAGTCGCGAACTACGCTAGATACAAATTTCTTTGCTGCATCGTTTCCACGAAATGAAACAAATTTTGTTATAGAATCATCGTATGAGCATTTAATGATATATGCGAAAGAGTATGGCTCATGTATGAATGTTCTATTAGTAAACGATTTTTTCGGATCTGGCTCGCAAGATTGTATTGGCTTCAAGACTGATTCAAAATCGGCGTATATTACAAAAGGCTCCTTCATCTGTTTCTCGAAATTTTCAAATTTAAGAATATTCTCGGGTATCTCATTACCAAATTCAGTTGTGGGCGTCGTGGTCAATGTGAGATTACAGTCGCTCAATCGATGGCGTAACAACTTAGTTTCATTTGAAAAATTCACCAAACACCCATCACACAAATATTTTTTATGTTCAGTGGAGCTCATTTGACTAGACACTAATCTAGACAGATTCTTTATCCAAAAATAATGGCTATTTCCAGAATCGTCTGAGACAAGTGATAGATTAACATGCTTACTGAACCTTTTCTTAGCGTAATGGAGTGGGCCAACCACCTGATATTTCACCCTTTGATTCTCAAATATACTCTCTAAACCATAAACGTTGATAGAACAATCGTTCAGAATCTCGAATTTCGGAATATTTTTTACTTTAACAGGAAACTCTATACCCACCAGATTCAAAACCGTAGAGAAATGCGGGTACGAAGACATCTCACAAGGTTTGGTGTTTGTTGCGTACAGTGCAGACGTGACAGCCCAAGCAAAGCAGCATTCATCCTGATTGCGTACATTCACTACCGCCTTCTTGCTCTCGATGAAACCAGGGAGTTTTATGTAGGAACACCCGCGTAGTGGTGATTTCAAGGAACAGTATCTTCTCTAGAGCTCAACCTGTAACAATATCATTATTCAGCTACTATTTTCCATAATCAGATGGGTACTACTCATAGGGAAACAAATCTTGAAATGAATTGAACTTACCGGAATCGCGTTCCTCGAATTCTGTTGCTAGGTTGATAATTATATCCTTGAACGTATCGATGATAGACCCCAAATCCAATGATGAGTCGATTATATGGTTCGGCGTCATGAAGGACTTATTATCACGTATATTCTTGGCTTCAATAACGTATCTACCAAACATTTCCATATTGACTTTGATGGAATGATGGATCGAAAGCATATTCTCCAACAGCAAAGTTATTGTTGATCTATTCTCATTGAAAAATGTATTGTAATTCAATGTTTCACTCCTACATTCTAATCTGTAGCTGATGATGCGACATTTGAATGCGCTCTCAATCACGTATACACCGTTCATGTAATTGGAGCAAGCATTCGTCCGATGTTCCAATGTTCTTTTATGGGCCGCCATCTTATCGGCAGGAATAGTTTTGTCACAACATGCACATATTTCCAAATAAGTAGATGTTGATGGTGTAGCATCTAACCGAGGCTTTTTCGAAAAAGATGGACCAGCACTCCCTATGCATGACACTCTTTGATGGCGTCGTAAGTTATCACTGCGTGAGAACGATTGGGCGCAAACATCACAGAACAACATTCTGGCTGATTAAGATATAAACGCGAGCACTACTCTCAATCGGCGATGCTCAGAAAACTGTGATACGTGTGGTTTGATGAAGAATTTATATGTGGAGGAGCTGTGCCATAACGCTCCCTACTACTAACCCACCCCACTTTCACGATAAAGCCTTCAATAGGGGAGGGACAAGGTCGACAACGATTATGCGCATACAAGGTTGGGGGAGGGCATTCCACCAAGGTTATTCCTCTCAAGGTTACTCTTCTTCTCAAGGACACTACACCCCCAAGGTCGACTCAGTCTTCGAGGGCATCAACCACTCTAATCGGCTACTCCCGAGGTCACCCCAAGATCACCCCAAGGTCGCCTTCAAGGCCACCTCTCAAGGCCACTCCTCTCGCCTTTCAGGGTCACTCCTTTCAAGGTCACCCCCAAGGTCACTCCCCTCAAGGTCACTCCCAAGGTCACTCCCCAAGGTCACCTCCAAGGTCACTCCCGCCCAAGGTCACTCCCAAGGTCACTCCCGCCCAAGGTCGCACTCCTCTGGCCTTGGGCGGAGACCCAGAACCGGTGAAAACTATCTACTATCGAGCTCGAAAATGTTGTTGCCCCGCCCACAAACAGTAGTTGATGTATATCTGAATGTTTGCCTCTTCAACCATGGATAAACTGCATGAATGCATATATTCATCTATTACTACTCGTGGCCGGGCAACAACATTGTCAAGCTCGATTTTTGCTAATTTTTGATAGATGAATTGAAATGCAAAAGATAGAACTCATCTCAAATAGGTCTTGTAAGTAGGGCTTGAAAAACGAAATGACTGGAAAGGAAAGGAGTCCAATCAAATCGCAGATATTCTGTCGTTCATAAGTGATGGATATGTGTTTGCATTCCTGCGGATAAACTACACTCATGATGAAAATAGACTGGTGGAACAGATCTTCTAATAAACGTGTATACCGTTTCAGGAGCCTTTACTAATATTTTATCGATTTTTTTCGATCTATTTTCAAAAAAAATAAACTGTCACTTGGATATAGACAAATGTGGCGCCATCCGTTGATGACTTCGCGAAATATTTGTATGCTGTTTGAATTCGACATGATCAAGTAGGTGAAATTTAAGTCTACAAGTGTTCCTAGCGGCTTGGGATATGATGTGGAATCCAGAATATTTCCATTTTCCATCATGATTACATCACAACAAAAATTAATCAACATCATGATAATGAGCTTCGTAATACGCAACTTTTCCTTCATTAGAAATAGAAATATTTTTTTATCCTTTGTGACATTACAAGGATGTAAGGACAAGTCAATAACTTACTCTAAGAAGTATGTTTAAAATTAGATGAAAATTATCACATTTAAAAAAATTGTATGTAACAAAAGTACAGGCGGCACAAAATGAAGGTGAAAGGTTCTTACGAGCTATCCTGGAGGTATTCCTTCACACTATAGTGACATTTATTAGTGATCATAAGTTTTATTGTCTTTTTGAAATCACTGTAGGAGTCTATACTTCTAGTATTCAGTGGAAGTTTGTCGTACATTTTCATCCCCATATCTACAACTATTTTCCAGTTTCGTAGTTTTGTGTGCGGGAACACATAGAAGATCATGGTTTCTGGTGTCATAATTGTGATTTGAGGAATTTAGTTGGAATGTATCAATATTTTTCCTCACATACAAAATACTCTGAATATATATAGTATATATATATACAGGGTGTTCCGAAACTATTGTGCCAAAATTTAAGGGTTGGTAGATCTCGCCAAAACAAACGTTTTTTACTTATTAACCCATAGTCGCATGCGCATGCGTTCAGTGATAATAGCGCATTAAGGTCCGCGCAGTGGTATCCAACCTCGGACACGGGGAAACGTGTTTGTACCGGAAACCGTGTTAGTAAATGACATAAAAACACAAGGAATATTTGGGAGAGTTTATTTAAAAAAAAAAGTTTTAATTTAAAAGATGTTCAAAATTCTGACCACCCGCTTCAATGCAAGCGTGACAGCGTCGTACCATTTCCTCCTGCACACGTTGAAAAACTTCCGGAATTTCTTGAATTTCAGCAGCAGCCGCAACAATCCTTCCTACTAACTCTTCCTCTGTTTGAACCGGAGTGTCGTACACAAGCGCTTTCATGTGACCCCATAAAAAGAAGTCGCATGCGGTCAGGTCTGGTGAACGTGGAGGCCATGCATTTGGTGCGCCCCTGCCAATCACTCTTTCCTGATATGCCTGGTTCAGATGTTCCCTTACGGCTAACGGGTAATGTGCTGGGGCTCCATCGTGTTGGTACCACATGTTTTGTCTGACATTCAGGGGAACATTTTCTAACAATTCGGGAAGCGTTTCTTGCAGATATGTCAAGTAAATTTCTCCATTTAGTCGTGGTGGCAAGAGATACAGGCCAACCAGAGTATTATGAACAAGTCCTGCCCAAACATTCACCATAAATTTTTGTTGAAAACCACGCAGGTGCATAGCGTGGGGGTTCTCTTCAGCCCAAACGTGGCTATTGCGGCTGTTGAAAACCCCTTCGCGGGTAAAGGCGGCTTCATCCGTAAACATCACCAAGGACGGAAATTCGGCGTCGCGCCTCGTTTGTTGTAAAAACCATTGAGCGAATTCTACCCGACGGGGATAATCCTCAGGCAGAAGTGCGTGCACCTTTTGAAAATGAAATGGATACAGTTGTTGTTCGTGTAAAACCTCCCATACCCGAACATGGTTTATTCGCAACGAGTGCGCTACTGCTCGGGTACTTATGGAAGGAGTTTCGTCAATTTGCGCTAAGATTGCCTCTTCCATGCCTGGTACACGCACTGTGCGTGGTCTTCCCCCCACATTATAAGGCTTCTGCAAATTGAATGTTTCGTTGCCATAAACAATCCGGATGAATAACACTTTATTAACAAATCTTACCCGTAATGATCCGGTCTCTCGCAATCTTGAATGCAAACGTGCAAATAGTCCCCGACTTGGTGAGCGCCGCTGCGGAAAGCGTTCTTGGTAAATCCGCAACGCTCGTCTTCCATTACCATCAGCAGCGCCATAAGCCAGGTGTAGGTCTGCTAATTCAGCGAATGTAAAATTCTCCATTTTAAACTTTTAAACTATAGGTAATTTAGATTAAGTTAGGTTTTACACATTGCCACGACGCAATAATAAATGAGTAGCCTACGCAATGCGAGTGTCCGGCGCGCGGCGATTGGTCTCAAACGTCAAAATCGGTAGAGCTGGGCACTCAATATCGATATTATTTGTGTATGTACATATGTTAAACTTTTTTCTTGTAATACCTATTAGTACCGAAATAAGGCGCTTGCGCCTATGGGTGAATGAGTAAAAAACGTTTGTTTTGGCGAGATCTACCCACCCTTGGTGTAAAAAGGCATTATCTTTTATTCAAGAAATGTGTTTGTCTGAAGTCTAGACGGAATATTTTTCTTATAATTTTTTTTTGTGTTACAAATATTTCATTAGCATCTATGAAATTTCCCCATAAAATCAAATTATAACATGAATTAGTGTACACTAAACTGTAATGAACGCTTATTACTGCACTGGTGGGCATGCAGTCTTCAATTCTTGAAATCGCATAGAATGCCTTATTCAATTTTACATTGACTGCATTAACTTGCTCTGTCCACCTGAGACTGGAATCGATATGTAAGCTCAAAAACTTCGACTCACTTCGACTACTGTTCAATAAAAAAAAAACTCCTCTGAATCCAACATTGAATAATTTATCTTTGATTAAATGTATGTCTAAGCTGTCAAAAGCACGTGATCGGTCGAAAAACAAACCTGCCACGTGCCTTCCGCTGTCTAGTTCCATATGGACATATTCGAAAAGATCGCATGCAGCAGTTTGTGTTGATCTATCAGCTCGAAATCCAGGTTGGTGTTCAACTATAAGCTTGTTGATATTCAGAAAGTGTATCATCCTGCTGCAGACGATCTTTTCACAGATTTTGGATATAACACTCAGTACTGTTGCCGGTCGATGATTGGACAGATTTTTCGGATCATTTTTTTCGTGAATTAAAATGACTAGCAAATTTAAGTGACGTTGGAAACTTGCCTTCGATAATTGACAGATTCATGAGATGACTTAGATGAACCAACAGCGGTTTAATACCTGCCATTACGATTTTCACTGATATGTTTTCAATGCCTGTACTTGGTTTGGATTTTAAGTTTTCTATCACATCCCCAACTTCCTCGGATGTTACAGGATTGTAGAAGAATGTTTTTTCGAACATTTCAGATGAAGTACAAGATGTTGGCCTCGAGTGCCCAAAATAGTTTTCGAGATTGATTTCCGTTACGTTGGCAAAATATCCAGCAAATGTATTAGCTATATCTGAAGGATGTGTCAACATTACTCCATCAGAGTTGATTGTTATATCTTGGTCTTTTTTTGTTCTTCAAGTTTCTTCGTTAACTAAATTCCAGATTGTTTAAGGTTTATTATTATTATTATTAGAGTTGTATACAAGTTGCTCAATAAATTGCCTTTTGGCATTCTTGAGCAACATATTATGTTTGATTTTCTCATTTCTATATAAATCTTGAACGTCACTTTCTTCCAAATTTCTACAAATTTTCTTTAAAGAGGACAATGTTAGAATGAGTTAGAATACTCATAGAGGTGTTTGTATAATCTTCAATGTTAGATTGAATGTGAATTTTCTTGAGATCTGCTGTAGACAATGCGTTTTAAATTGATTCAGATTTTGTTCAGACATGTCTCGATAACAGGTCATTGAACCTTTTCTGTAGCTCTTACTGTTTCGAATCTCACTCACCATCATGTTTTTTCTTTTTTCCTCACAGCTCCTTCAGTTTTCAAAATATCCAGCTCAAATTTGGAACGCTGATGGTTACACTCTTGGTCATGAGAATATACAGGGAAATACTTTTTCAGGGGTTACAACCATTTTTTCACCATGAACTTATTTGTGGTGAGCCGCTGGTGGATTCCCAGAAACAAAGTGTAATTTATGATTCTTCTATAATCTGTTTGTTCTCTTGTAGTTCATATAGTTCATGAAAAAACCACGTATTATATAATCCACCAGCAACGCACTACAAAAACGTTCAAAAAGGGTTGTATCTCCTTAAAATATATCTCTCTGATGTGAGCGCTACAGTGTGAACTGTAATTCAAATTTGAGCTGAATATTTCAGAATCTGCGGTAGCTATTAGGAAATAACTGACAAAATTTCGAAATTTCAATACACAGTAACTTGGATATACAGTGTGTCCCACTTTAAGCAGCACCACCTTGGTATTTTCTTAATCGCTGACAGATTTCAAAAATTTTGCTCCACCATGGGGATCTCAGTTATTATGAGAGATACGAAGTCGGTTAAATTAGGGCAAAGTTGCGCATTTTGATGCTGAACAATTTTCTGAAAAAAAATTTGATGTGTCATTTTTAGTTTTTGAATTATTGAAAAAAAACGGAAATTTGTAATTTTCGTTTTTATTTTTTCAAGCGAAAACCAAAATGCCTAGACGTTTTTGACTGGGACATTCTTAAGAGACTTTTTCACAAGAAATCTAAATCTGTCATCGTAATTTCCATAACGTTCTTGATGCCAAATTTACAACACTCAACTTTGTTTTTTCTTATGGGCGCCATATTGGATTTTCGCATTTTTGAAAAGCCTTTTCTTACCTGATTACAATGATGTATCACACGATATGATTGAATCCTACATGCTGATCAAAATTTAAAAAAAATCATTTTTGCAAAGAGTGCTTCGGAAAGAACGCCAACAATTAGGTTTATCAAACTGAATGTTGACTGTTCAAAAGAATTCGGATACGTAACGTTCACATTTTCGTGTAACTAACTCATTTACGTACTACGTACGTTTTGATTCAGGAACGACATGATAAGCTAGGAGTTTATTCTTCGCAAAACAAAATGAAACAAAGTTATAAAAGATGCCCGAATACTCCCCCTTCCACTTCTAAACACAATTCTACACGTTTTCTCAGATTCTGAATAGCTCGCGAGATGTCCCGTCTTCTTATCTTCGTCCTGAAAGTTGTGATTATTGGTCTTCTCAGCTCATCAATATCGGTGGGTACAGTTTTGTGAATTAAATCTTTCATAGTTCCCCATAAATAATAGTCTAGCGGGGAAAGATCAGGTGATCGCGCTGGCCAAAGTATGTCTCCATTGTTCGAAATCACCTTGCCGGGAAACATTTCTGACAAACACTCTGCAACCCTTCTAGCGTTATGTGGCGGTGCGCCGTCTTGCTGGAACCATACTGTATTTAGCCGGTTCAGACAAATGTTGTTGTCAACATATTCCGTAAGGAATGTTCTCAGAAAATTTTAATGCCGATCGGCATTCAAATTTTCTTCATAAATGTATGGGCCAATTATTGTGTCGTCCAACAATCCGACCCATACATTCACGCCGAAGCGTATTTGTGGTCGCCGTTCTTGATGTTCACGGGGATTCTCAATGGACCAAATGTGTTCATTGTGTCGATTGAATATGCCCATGTTTGTAAATTTGCATTCATCCGTGAATATAACATTACGCAAGAAATTTGGATTTTGCTCCAACTGGTTCATTACAAATCTACAAAACTCTACCCGTCGACCTCCATCTCCGGGATGGAGAACTTGTGTGATGTGAATTTTGAATGGACGATATTTGTGTTTGTTCAGTATCCTCCACACCACTTGATGCGATATGCCAAGATTTGTTGCAATTTCCCTTGTGGAAATCGAGCGATTATCTTGAACCTAAAGGAAAAATAGGTATTCAAATCCTAGGTAATTTTTTTCTATTTCACTCACCGCTTGCAAAACTGCCATCTCATTTACATTCTCTCTATTGTTGTACCTTCGTCTAGGCTTTACAAATGAACCATAATCGGCTAAATTCCTATGGAGCAATAGAAAATAATTCTGAGCTGGTTGCTCTCTCTCTGGATACCGCTGGAGATACGTTTCGGAAGTAATTCGCGCATTTCGATGGGAGGCGTAATAAATCTGAAGCATATCACGCTTTTCTTCATTCGTAAACGGCATTCTTGTAAATTAGCTCAAGAATTCAATAGTTCTACTCAAACTGTTAAAACTCAGTTTGTTAAACAAAATTGTTGCAGTTCTTTCCAAAGCACTCTTCGCAAAAATGTTTTTTCCAATTTTGATCAGCATGTAGTCAAAAACGTCTAGGCATTTTGGTTTTCGCTTGGAAAAATAAAAACGAAAATTACAAATTTCCGTTTTTTTCCAATAATTCGAAAACTAAAAATGACACATCAATTTTTTTTTCTGAAAATTGTTCAGCATCAAAATGCGCAACTTTGCCCTAGTTTAACCGACTTCGTATCTCTCATAATAACTGAGATCCCCATGGTGGAGCTCGAAAAACGGGCACCCTGTATACTTCTCAATGAACTCTACATTTCTGAGTATCCAACACTCTGATTGCACTACGACACGGCCAACTATGATAAATTGAAGTGAGGCTGATGAAGATGAAAGTGATGATGCAGAGTTTTTCTTCGGGAAAAATAAAGTGATCAAATGGCAAAAGACACCTGTTGTGCGTAAGTTTGCCTAAACCTCTCACAAAAACATTGTAAAAATATTGCCACATCCTAACCGTTGTGCAATGAATATAACAAATGAATTAGACGCGTTTTAAAAATTCTTCACAAATGAAATGATTGATGGTATTGTACTGAATACGAATAAATTCATCGTGAGCCAACAAGCAAATTATTCCAGAGAACGAGATGCCAAATTGATTACGAACAATGAACTCTTGGCTTTTTTGGTTTATTGTTCTTATCCGGATTGAAAAAAGTCAATCATACCAATTTTCACGAACTGTGGATGCAAGATGGGACAGGCCTTGATCTCTTTGCAGCGTGCATGAGCTACAATCTTTTTCTCTCTATTTTATTTAAAATTAGATTCGATAATAAATAAACGAGAGATGAAAGAAGGAAATCAGATGAATTGGCAGCTGTTCGAGACATATTTACTGAATTTTTAACAAACTGCCAACAAAATTATTGTCATAGCGAGTACTTGATCATTGATGAAATGCTAGTTCCATTTCGAGGCCGCTGCAATTTCATACAATACATACCCAGTAAACCAGCGAAGTATGAATTGAAATTGTTTGCACTATGCGATGCCAAGACGTATTATACCCCCAATTTGGAAATATATTGTGGGCAGCAACCAGATGGACAATACAGAGTATCTAATTCCCCAAGAGATATTTTAATGAGACTTCTAGACCATGTAGGAAGTAAGAACCGTAATTTGACTTGTGATAACTGGTACACTAGTTGTCCACTTGCAAAAAAAAAGGCTGATATTCCAATTGAATTTCAGCCGAATAAAAGAAGAGCTATAAAATCAGTTCTTTTTGGTTTTCAAAAAAATTTGATGATGGTGTCTTTTGCTCCAAAGAAAAATAAGGCAGTTATATTGATTTCAATCATGCACGATGATGATGCAGTGAACCCAAATACACAAAAACCAGAAGTAATTCATTTTTACAATGAGGCCAAAGGCGGTGTTGACACAGTTGATCAGCTTTGTGGAAATTACTCAGTTTCCCGTAGAACCAATAGATGGCCCTTGTGCATTTTTCTCCATTAGCTAAACATAGCAGGAGTGAACGCACAGATTCTATACTATGGAACCCATTCTGATAACCCAGCAAAAAATCGAAGAACGTTTTTGAAGTCAATGGCTTTGCTTCTAATGGAAAAACATCTTGCCGAAAGATCGAAATCGAAAAACTCACCAGCTAGGATCAAACTTTTATTGTCAAAGTATAACCAACCCAATGAAGACATAACTCCTGCAGAACCACCTCAAAAAATGAGGAGCCGTTGTATATTATGCGGACGTGCTAAAAGCAGAGTGACTACAATGAGGTGTTCATTGTGTAGAAATTTTGTATGCAAAGAACATACCACATCTCTAATTAAATGTCAAACTTGCCATAATTTAGGTCACTAGGAGGAAGCAGAACAAGATTAAAGGGTTTTTGAAGTTGATTTCGTGTTTTCTTTTTTTGTTAGGTTTTCAATATGTTTTACATGTTCGTAGAAACTAAATTATCAATGTTCAATTCATATTCACGCCAAAAAGAAAGAAACGTCTTTATTTCACCTTAAAACAAGTCAAATTTATGGTGGTGTACAGAATACACCGCGCGGGAAAAAGTTCGAATAAATTAGCGCGAGTAATTAAGGGTTGAAAAGAAATTTTGGTGTTAATGGTATAACCTACTCATTTCTGAAATGCCTTCAAATTTTTGATTTTGGAATGCCGAGATCAAGAGAGGAGGAGAGAGGTGTCTGAGACTACTTATTGTCGGAATATCATTGAAATAATTTGAAATATCTCTATATTATTATTTCTTTGCCGCCCACGTCCCCTTCTTTTTGAATTCAACACAGTTCCCACGTTATTGAACATTCTTCTAATCCGACTCACCGTCGTGTGGTTGATGGAATCTTGATCTTGATGTCTCCTATTGAATTCAATAGCTGCTGCTTTTGATGACCTGATGTCGTCACCAATTATTATAATGATCTCTGTTCTTTTCAAGAGAGTGAGCTTTCGTTGCATTGACATTGCTCTACAAACACTTTGATGAAAACCTGCTCATTCAATAACAATAGTTATCTGTCAAAATATTAGAAAATGTGAATATCGTATAATTTCCATAGCCATCCTGACGGCTATGGGAAAAAAGCTATTTGCATTAGTCTGCCATATTTTTTATGCCTGAGCGAAAGATAGTTGAAAAAAGATAATTAAAAGTTACGTTTCCACGGCAGACTTCATCATCATTTTGTGAACTCCTTGAGTGAATGTGATCTCAGAAGTATATTTTTTGGGGTAATACCATCAGTGAAACTTGATAAAATATTCCTTGTCATCCTGAACTCAAGGGTAGGTATTTCAAGACTTTGATGATTTCGTCTCCGTCATGCAATTTGTGATGAAATAACTAGTTGAAGCCTTATCGGCGAATGAAGAAGCCTGAACTAAATTGAACCATTACTTTTCAAAGTTAAGTACGTGCCTTGGGGAAAAAAACAGAAAATATGAAAATTGAATTGAAATATCAATACATACGTCACCATGTGTATAAGTCATGGAGAAAAGTATGAAATATGTGTTTTTATGTGGTATCTAAATAAAATCAATGGTATTATATTTTTTTTCATTATTTTCAAACATAAAGAGAATATTGACAATGAATAACGCCCTGTATATGGTTGTTTGGGCGAGAGAGAAGCTTAAGTGGACTGTATTTGAATTTGAGCGAAAATATAAATATATAATTCTTTGCAAATTGCGGCAACGATAGAATTCGGTTCGCTTACCGATGGCCGGCGTTGTCAGGCACCTGATGTCGATTTGTATCTGCAATAATCGTCCTCACTATCCACACAATCGAGTCTACACATTCGCGGTATGCACCGACACTTGCATTAAAGCTAGTATGAAGATATTTTGGGAATAAATCCGATAACTTAGGATTCCCGAATATTTTTAGTGTGTTCAAGCGCGCTTTTCCGGTTATCAAAAGTGTCTCCTTTCTGAGTCTCTTTCACATCTCTTCGAGAGAGACTTGCGCAGAAATCTTTCGTTGCTTATTGATGCGCGAGGTTAATTACTGTACAGAGCGATAAGATTCTCTCATGCCAAATTTATATATTTTTTTTTTATATTTATACTATAATTATTTCAATGACCCGAAGCTAACAAAAAATAAATCAATGAATTCTGTGAGGACAGAACAATGGTATCAACATGAAAATTTGACCACATGAACATGTTGAGAATGTCAGTTTTCCGCTGAAAAATTTCCTGATATTACTGATTTTAGGCATATTCAATATATCATAGTTGGCCGTGTCGTAGTGCAATCAGAGTGTTGGATACTCAGAAATGTAGAACTCATTGAGAAGTACATGTTGGAACACAAAATTTTCGAAATCTGTCAGCGATTAAGAAAATAACAAGGTGGTGCTGCTCAAAGTGGCACACACTGTATTATGTTTCTAGGAACTTTTATCATTTTCTTGAGACGCTCTATCCCCCTGGAGGTTACATATTATAAAACATCATGTACAGTGACATGAACTTATGACTCCTCATCCAAATTCAAATTCAATAACGTTATTGATATTTCTATACCCATTGTGAATATGTCTTGAAAATCCATGACCGAGTCATCTATATCAACCTGATGGTTGATTCCTTTTTTTTTCCTTGAGCTTTTTCAAGAATGTTGGACATTCTAACTATATCTTTCACAACATTTGGTAGCCTGTAATGTTCCGAATATTTTCATGGTGGCCCAAATAATCTGCTTCATCTTCCAACTCAGTTTTTCCCAGATTCATTGTAGCACATCTGATTGCTATATGTTTCCGAAGTTGTGTCCCTCGTACTGTGGTAGGTTGATTGGCACCACATACATTTGGATATTCATTCATTAGTTCACTCGCAGATAGATGATGATGTACATCATCAGGCAGACCAAATGAATACTTGTTGTTAGATCTTTGTTCACCATCACATGAACTCCCCTCGTTAATTTGCCTCTGATCATGAAACGTACATGTTCATTAACTTTCTTCTTTTCTTCTGGATCAAGATTTCTTTCCATCTCATCATTATTATTCAGTTGTTTATAATTCCAAAAATCTGAAATTTTAACTCTTTCAATTTCTCCAGCTCTAAGCCGGATGGAAAATTGCAATAGATCTCCCAAAGTTCGATGAGTGAAATGTTCCATGAGTTTTTTTAGATAAGTTATTCTTCGCTCTCTAAAAAGATGCATAGTTTATGAATATGATGTGCATCATCAGGCAGACCAAATGAATACTTGTTGTTAGATCTTTGTTCACCATCACATGAACTCCCCTCGTTAATTTGCCTCTGATCATGAAACGTACATGTTCATTAACTTTCTTCTTTTCTTCTGGATCAAGATTTCTTTCCATCTCATCATTATTATTCAGTTGTTTATAATTCCAAAAATCTGAAATTTTAACTCTTTCAATTTCTCCAGCTCTAAGCCGGATGGAAAATTGCAATAGATCTCCCAAAGTTCGATGAGTGAAATGTTCCATGAGTTTTTTTAGATAAGTTATTCTTCGCTCTCTAAAAAGATGCATAGTTTATGAATATCTTGTGAGGACGGTAAAATGATTTTCTTCTTTCTATCTCTCCTTGTTGATTTCCTTGAACTGCTTTATAGACATCATGTGCAAGACCTTCTTGTAGAAAGAGATGAAAGTCTTTGACCTCTTCTTCTCTAGTTTTGTTCTTCTTTTTGATATACTCTGAAATCAAATAAAACGTAATTTTTTTATATAGGACGTTATTGCGAAAGCTGTGGCTGGGCTTCTATATTTACTATTTTCTTGATGTAGTTCACTCATTTCATTGATACTTGAAATGCAGTTGTCATAATTTGCAAGATTAAAATATATCTCTTTCAATTTTATTTGTGGAGAACCAGATATTTCTTGATAACTTAAAAAAATATCGCAACACATTTCAATTTTGCTCGGATCATTTCATGTAGATGTCGAGATCTATATTTCTGGCATAACCTGTTTCGGAACAAAAGTATGCATTCATCAGATATGATAAGATCGGTGATTTTCTCATGACGCAAAACTTCATCTTTCAGAATAGTATTCGCCTTAGAAGAGAAACAGAGACTCTTTCGTCTGACAGCCAAATTTACATCCTCCATCCCTTTGATCTTATCCTACTCACATTTTTTGTAATGGGCTGTTAATGAAGAAGAAGGATACACAGTATCCACAGAGATTCAACTAATCTGCTGTTCGTTTCTTTGAAGCAGATGGGCATCGGATAACTATCAAATTGCCTTCTATATTACATTTCTGAAAATTATATAAAGAGTAGCCTTCTGTACGAATCTCATTTATTAATTTAGATCTTGAAATGTCCTTCTGAGGAAGCTTCACAAACTGTGTGGCTGCTTCTTTTGTAGTTTTATGCAATATTTTCAAAAGTGATGTGTCGTTTTTATTCTAGTACTTGATTTGAACACATTCAATTCCCTGTAATCTATATCTGAAGCTGGTAAAGTTGATGCACCAGTGACTGAATCTATGAAAAATATGGTGAAAATCATTGTTTCTTCTGTGTATAATTGCAGTCGAATGGAGTGGTGAATAATGAGGTTTTGCATCTGTATTAGCTGAAAAAAATACAAAATAATTTAAATGAGCTATTCAGACAGTATATTTCAATTCAAAACCATCAATGTGTCGAAATGAATAATAAAATGCAGCTAAACTACTAGATGTGATTAAAACAAAGGTCATTGAATTCCCCATAACATCACGAACTGTTTTTGATAGATTTTCAGCACACAAACATGCTGAATCAATTTGTACAATAATTACAATGAGTAACTCACTTTTATATCTGATCTGCTCAACAGCAAAAAAACATGACTCTACAGGAAGAATTTGCTGAGGGTTAGCACCCATTAGTAGATACTTTTTATCTGATACATTGATTACTTCTAGAAAACAAAACTAATCAATGATAAAATAACGACATAGTTCGACTAAATTCAATTTTCTCTTTAGATATGATGCACCAATTGCCAACTTCACTACAAATATTCATATTGTTAGAATTTTAGATTTTTTTCTCCTCTTATTTAAAAGTTATTCAGTAGATTGATGGAAGCGATTAATGGTCGAGATAATTTCAAGTTCGAGCGAAGTGAGTTCGTTAATTTTCGGGATCATTAATCGCTTTTTCAATATCAGAGTTGATCACAAAACTTTCAGTCAATCTCATATTGCAGATGGCATGAATTCCTAATATTTTCAACAAAATGAACGGTACAGTTTTTTCGATTTGTAATAAATGAACTTGACATTGCATGGGTGCCTTGATTTACATCTAGAACTCTAAACAACTATCAGGGTGACATTAGAATTTGTGTATGTTCGGTTGCCTATACTACAATCATACATTAATAGACAGCTGACCATTAATAGGGTTCATTAATGATCAATTTCGTATTTTTACATTATTGAAGATAGACATTAATACAAGGTCGACGAAAAAAATGTAAGTGAATAATTATGATATCTATTAGAAAGGGCAAAATGAATATTTCCCTAGAAGGGAAATGATGAATATTCCTCTAGAATGTCACTGCGTTCAGGATTTAGTTTTCAGGAATTTCTGAAAGAGAAATTCATCACAGTGACACTGTGGAGTGTCAATCGACATTACCTCGGCAATCAATCCGCCATTCTGAGATTAAAGTAATTTTATGTTCATGTTAGTTCTACGCTTCTACGTTCCACGTTCTAAGTGAATTATTAATTTTTCCATATTCTTTCAATCCTTCCTTATTAAACAGAATAGTTTTGGAGACAAGATGATTATCTATACATACATGTGGTTTGAGAAAGGCAAATTCTCGTAATCTTCCTATAATTCTTTCTATTTGTATTCTTAATCCAGCAATCTGCTTACTTTCTTTCACTTGGGCCTTGGTAGATTTAATTTTCTTCGATACAATAGGTGGCCCTATCAAGGTACAGTTTTTTGTTTTTAATATGATGTCGATTGGTTTGAAGCCCCTAACTGCCATAACATGAGATTCATTTGGCAGAATATTGATATATCTACTTTGTTGTACAATCTCGTTATCTGTTATGCGTCCACCAAATCTTTCAGATATATAATTAATGGGTCCATCAGGTAACGAAGACTTTAGATATTTTAATGTATTACATTTCTCATATTCTGACCATTTGAGTGCTTGATTTACAGGGTTGGATGGTTTTTCTATTTGAATTTCAAAAAAATCGATTATTGATTGTACTTCCCTATACCTTTTTCTGAATGGAAATGGTAGGTTGAGTTTATTTTTTTCAGATGATGGCCACATAATCATTGAATTGAAAAACTTCTCAAGTAAGGGGCAAATTTTTGTTCAAAATTCTTGAAATGGTTCCAACTGTTTCAATTTATCCAATCTCTTTTGAATCCTAATCAGATTTTTTTTCTCTCTTTCTCTATCGATTTTCACAAAAATTATAAGTGTACTGCACATGCCATTCGAATACCATTACATGAGACATACACTTCACAAATGCCTTGCTGATTTAGACATTACAAAACGGGCTACAATGCCTAGCGTGAGTTCATTCCAGTGAGTCATTTTGATATCATACAGCTCCCCATTTCACCTACAAAAGTCTTGTATATAGGTAATTTAGATATTAGGAAATGGTGTTAATGATCAACCACTGTATTCTTTTGTGAAAATAAAAAAATCTTGAATCTTGATCTTGATCTTGTTGTGTGGAAATCAATTGCCAACCTATAGTTAGGATCATTCAATCTGATTTTCTTGAGGATAATCAGTATGTTGACTACTGTTATTCTTGAATGTTTTTCCAACAGATCAACCAAAGAGTAAGTATCCTCTGATGAGCCTAAATAAAATTTGGAATGTTCTCTACAAATCTGGATAGCTTGTTGCAGTCTAACATTCTTCTTTGTTTTTATTTCTGAATATTCTTCTGAGGAAACAGACAACTCCATTGAATCTGAGATTGAACCACTAGTTGTTGAACCCCGAAATGATGGAGAAGATTCTGTCAAGGATAATTTTGTTACATTGAAACTACTAGTAACAATTTTTTTTGCCATTGTCGAGGTGTATTTACTCCAATGCTTTTCATGATATGGACAACCTGTACACTCTTATCCACAACAGAGGGACCAATCTGAAGGTTAGCTGATCCTTCTTGTGAAGTAGGTTGAACCGAGGGTTGAACTAAATCAGCGGAAGTACTGGAAGTAGAACTTGCCAACACTGTGGAGTCATCAAAGTTCAATCTTTGACACACACTCCTTTTAGAAGAGTATACACCTTTATTAGTCACTTTTTTTTCTCTAGCAGATTCACCTAACTGGGATGTATCTTTTGGAGCATCAGGATTACAGTCAATGTATTTGTGGGGCACAACACATTCTTTCATAACAATTTTAGAACGAATCAGCTTGAATGCTTGCCAGTTCTCGCAATCAGTATTCATCTAGAATATAAAAAAAATGATATAACTTTGCATACTTTGCATTAACATGTTCCAATAGCTTACATTGAAGTGGTCCTCACAACAATAATACTCCATCACTTTTTTCGGTACACTTGACCTTCCAACAGCTTTGAACCACTTGAACAATAAGGAAATAATCAACTCCCTTATCAATAAGTCATGATAAGTACTTAGCACAGATTGATGTAAAGGCACCCGTTATATTGAATAGGAAGGCCCATTTTCTCGAATTATTTCATTTCATTATGTATAACTACTATAATAATGGCAGTTTGTCAACAAATGATGAAAAAAGGACGTGGGTTCACCAACCTATACCTATACTTATAATACAAAAAAAAATAGCGTAATTCCTTGAAGTATATAAAGTGCTTATCAACTCCTTTTGTGACAAGAAGCTAAACTTAAAAAATATTGCAGGTACTTACGTTCTGATTGCACACAATGGTGGTACTTTTTCAAATCTAAATTAACTGAAATATTTCACTAGAAAAGAACTGAATCAGTCAAGTTAACATGCGTTTTTATTTGAGACATTAATAATTAACTAATTATTAGATAGAATCCAGGTTAACTGATTCAGTTCAGAGTTCGCAGTTCAAGTGAAATATTTCAGTTAGTTCAGAATAAATGATATGACTAAATCATCATAACTTGAAATACCTATGGTCATTCATTGGTGAATCAGAAATATATAATTCTGTAAAGTTACTCTTCAAGATTCTGCTAAAATCTACTAACTCAGTCTCATTTGGTTTTTTATAGTTGAGCCTTTCAACCTTTCTCTTCTTTTGTAGAAACTTCACATCTTTTGAGTGAAAAAGAATATTTTCTATTTTGTTATATTTTTATGTGCAGGCTCAGTAATATTATGATCACTAAAAGACTGACTAGAAATACAAGTCAAATCCAGTAATTTATCAACAGTGTCTGAGTGGCTTTGAATTTTTGAAAATACCATTTCCTCTACCTTACTGCCAAGGGAGGTGTTCCCCGAGGCATATAACCTCCAGAAATTCAAGAAGATCACCAATTCCTACCTTATTTCCCTTGGTTCTTACGATGTTCTCTGAACATTACAGGATATCCCTTTCCGTGGAAACCAGAACATAAAAAGGAATTATAATCTTTGTTAATGTTTTTTTCTTCAACTTTCAAGATTATCAATCTTTTTTGTTGATACAATCCCACATTCATTTTCCTCCTGCAATACTTCATCATTTGTCAAATTATTATAGTTTTAAGTAATTTCTATGTTATGTAGTGCTTACAAATTGAATTAGCAATGTGTACAGGTACAAGAGTATGTGTGGTAGCAAATTTTGCATTGCTTGCACATCAAAACACAACAGGTTTTGTCTGAAAGTTTTTGTACACAGTGTGTTTTTTTTGTTCCTTGCTTTGAAGAAGAAGTGGCAATTCTTTGTCTTATTAATATTTCTCTGGTATGAATGGTATGTTTACCTTTCATTGTTTTAATAAGACGGTCCACACATTTATCCCTAACAAATTTCAATAAAATACGCAACCTCTTGACCAATCTTTCAACCTTTTTACCATCTGAATAGAAATATTTTATTGTTTTGTGCATGGACTTAAGAAGCTTCGTGTTCATTCTGCAACCTTTTCTGAAGCAATAAGCCCACTTCTCAAAGTTTGCACTGTAATTATTTTGTAAATAGGTAGCAAAGCCATGAGTGTCCATATCTGAGATTGTTTTTAATAATAATAATAATGTCTTTATTGGGCAAGAAGATTTGCAACATAGTAAATAGAACAAATATTATCATGTCCCAGGCGAGGTTCAGGTACTCCCCCAAGGGGGGCGCCCTGCTCTACACTTGTCTGCGGTTTTTGTTAAGTTTTGTTACTTTTGTTGCCAAGTCCCGCAATATGCCATGAACAAAATAGCTGATGAATGACAGGGCCCATGACACAACACCATGCATTATGGAAGGTTGAAACAATATCAGTCAAAAATGTTTCTGGAGATACCATAACAACATTCGATTCAATCAAATTGAAAAATATTTTGTAGATGTTTGTATCTTCATTAGTAAATAAAAAAGCAATAGGTATCCCTTCTCCAAATTCATCTACCACCAAAATAGTTGTCAACTCAAAATCATAATTGTTTAGGCCGTGGGTCCCATCTATGGCTATTATATTATCTCCAAATTTCATGAGCATATTTTTCTGGAAATAAGTCATGATCACTACACAAAAATCTGAATCTAACAAATTATATACATAATCTTTCACACCCTGCTGTTTATAAAACTGTGATGTTCACGATATCACATCACATCCAGGAACTGGGGTTTGGAGTTTATAATGAAACTTCGGCGTAAACTTAACCCGGGTATATTCACCACGTTATACACATGTGTCGTGTTTACCAACATCGACAACTCACGTGCGCGTATCCCTGTTCACACATACTGACATACTGACCTCGATACTGACCGTTCAGCATATTCACCTAGAGACACCTGCGCACCTGACTTGTGATAGCTGATAATAACAATGCAAGCATTAGATACAGGGTGTTGATATAAGTGTCCTGATTATTACATGTTGAATACCGAGTTGAATACATTACACCCACCTCCACCAAAATATTACTTAAACACGAAATTTAATAATTCAACCTATCTGGGGGTTTCCTGTTACGTTGAGGACGTAGCGAACTATCAGTATTGGTTGAAACACTTCCCTATCTCTTGCTCACTGCTGTGGCTATGGTACTGCCTTGGACTACCCACGCTCACCCTGTTTTGATTGTTTGATGTTTGAGAGCCATTAGGATTTTCGTGCTTTGTATAATTTCCGAATTCAGAATTTTCAAAATCATAAGACTCATGTAGAATTAACTGGTTCGCGTGCCTAGTCCAGATCAGATCCGTGTTGTAAACCTTTACTTTATACAAATCTGTGGCAATCACTTCAATAACAGTGCCGATTGTCCAGCAAGTTTTCCTAGAACGGTAATCCTTTGCGAGCACTCGTTGACCAACAGAAAATGACATTTTCCTCCCGCCCTTGAAATAGAATCTCTGTCTTGCTTGAGATTTTGCAATATTGCTCTTAACCAATACATTTTGTGGGAATGTCGTGTCATTTTGTGTTGGTTTTAGGAGATCTAATCTCATTCTAAGTGACCTACCTAAAAGAGACTCTGCCGGCGACACGCCCGTCGTACAGTGGGGTGTGTTCCGGTATACTAATAAAAATTTGCTGATGCACCTTGCTAAATCTATTTTCTGATTGTCACTCATTTCCTTGTGTAGAAAATTTTTCAAAGTTTTAACGCAATTCTCAGCTGCGCCGTTGGATGCTGGATGAAAAGGCGGACTGGTTAGATGAGTAATACCATTTGAACTTAAAAATGTTTTAATTTCATCTGACGTGAAATAAGACGCATTATCGGAGACTAACTTTTTGGGTAAACCAAAACGTGCGAAAATTTCTCTCAGTTTTTCGATAGTTGCAAATGACGTCGTGGAGGACATTTGAAATGCCTCCAACCATTTCGAAAAGCTATCGACTACGACTAATATCACTTTTCCCTGAATTGGACCTAGGAAATCGATATGTAAACGTTCCCACGGTTGTTCGGTTGCTGGCCACGGATTCAGCGGAGTGCGAGGCGGATTCGGTTTGATCGCGCCGCACACTTCGCAAGTATTGCAAAGTTTTTCGATATCTGCGTTTAACGACGGCCACCATACGTATGACCGTGCCAACGCTTTCGTTTTAACGATGCCCATGTGGGACTCGTGCAGTTCGCTCAGTATGTGCGCCCGTAAGCTGCTCGGTATAATCACACGGTATCCCCACATAAGCACACCGCTTTCTACATTTATTTCATGTTTTCTATTAAAATAAGGTCTCATCTGAGGATCGTCCATTTTGGACGGCCAACCCTCTAGACAAAAAGAACGTATTTTAATTAGTTCAGAATCCGTCGAAATCTCTTTCTCGATGTCTTCCAACTTAAGAGGTAACTCTGAATTTCCCTGTAGATAGTTGAAATGACTAAGGTCTGCCCCGGTTTCAACTGCGGTTTCTACAGGCATTCTGGATAAAAAATCGGCCGTGTTCCTCGCTGATCGAATGTACTCTACTTTGAAATCATACGATGACAGCAAATATGCATAGCGCTGTAACCGATTTGCAGACATCAGCGGGATGCCGTGTTTTGGACCAAAGATCGATACGAGGGGCTGACTATCGGTTCTTAAAATAAAACTACGACCTGCCACAAATTGTTCAAATTTTTTTACTCCGAATATTATACCGGATGCTTCTTTAACGATGACTGCTGCCTTCTTTTCCGACTCGGGCAACATCCTGGATGCGTAAGCCAACGGCCGCTCTTCCCCGTTCCGGTACCGTTGTGACAAAACCGCGCCCAGCGCGTAATCACTGGCATCAGTGGTTAAAATTAATTCTAATTCGGGATCGTAGTGTGCCAAAACTTGGTCTGAACACATTACCTCTCGAATTTTGTTAAATGCTGGGGTACGAATCTGTGATAATAATTAACAGTGCCTAGAAAAGATCTCAGTTGCGTTGCATTTTGTGGCACCGGGGCTTCTTTTACAGCCCGAATCTTTTCTTGACACTTATGGATTCCCTTTCTGTCTATCACGTGACCCAAGTATGTGATCGAATCCCTGAAAAATGAACATTTCTCGCATTTGACAGTTAGTCCGCTACAGCTCAAAATGTTTAATACCTGTCGCAGTCGACCCAAATGTTCGTTTGGATTCTTCCCTGTCACCAATATGTCGTCGAGAAACACTACGACGCCGTCTACGTCTCTCAATAGGTGCTCCATGGCCCTTTGAAAAATAGATGTTGCCGATTTAATCCCGTAAGGTAGACGCGTGTATTGGAAAAGTCCTCTGTGTGTGTTAATTGTCGTTAATTTCCGTGATTTAGCATCTAGGACTAGTTGTGCATAAGCGTTTTGCAAGTCTAATTTCGAGTATTGATCTCCGCCTTTGAGTTTACAAAAAATTTCTTCGATACGTGGAATTGGGTAAATATCATTTTCTATTGCCGGGTTTAACGTAATTTTATAATCGCCGCAAATGCGTACGCTTTTGTCCCCTTTCAGTATTGGGACTATCGGGGTTCCCCATTCTGAATTTTCCACGGGCACCAGTACCCCCATGTTCTGTAATCTGTCTAGTTCCGATTCTACCTTTTCTTTAATTGCAAAAGGCAATTCTCTGTGCTTGAAGAATTTAGGGACTGCATTATTTTTCAACTTGATGGACACTTCGAATTTTTTGAAGGTCCCTAGTGCGTTCGTGAACACCTCCGGAAATTCATCAATTATTGTGCTTGGTAATTTCCCAATGAAGTTCAATTCCTTTAAGCTTAAATTGAATTTACATAAAAAATTTCTGCCTAGAAGCGCGGGACCGCCCCCCCTTATCACATAAAAGTCGATTTCGTGAATCTTTTTATTATGCTCAACCGTCAAAGCCAGTCTCCCCAATGGAATTATTCTTTCTCCGACATAACCAATCATGTTGACATCCGTGTCTAGTAGGGTGAGATGCTTGAAATGTTGTTGCCACATATTCTCGGAAATGACTGACAATGCAGCCCCGGAATCGACTTCCATTTTAAAATTTTCGCTGTTTACTAGAATGTTCAAGACCATGTCAAAGTTACTAGACGTGCAAGGTGCATTGCTGTCAAAATTGCTATCGCTAGTGTCTACAGTACAATGTTCATTTGGATCACATTGTAAAAAGTTTACATTATGCCTACTACGACACATTTTACGCAAATGGCCCTTCACGCCGCATCTACGACACTTGAATTCGCGATACATACATTCGTGTTCCTCGTGACCTTGCCCGCACCTAGAGCACATAATGTTGTTCCTACCTTGTTCGTTCCATCGCTGTCTACTCACGTATTCGCATCTACCTCTCGAACCGGTGCCGGCACCACCGGCACCGTCGCTGGCCCCAAGCGAACCTCGCCTGCTTGTGTTTCCGTCCCCGCCTCCTCGGGCGGCCCTGGCGTATTGTTGATGGTATCCCATGTTGTTGCGCGCACTCAAATGATGTATGTCCGTCGGCTCCGTTTTCACCACGACAGCACCCTGTTGAAGACCAAATCCCAGGGTTGCTGTCTCTGTCTGCATCGATACCTCGATTGCCTGCTGCAGAGTTAAATTCTCGGGTTGCGTGCAGAGTTTATCCAGGATGGGGCCAGGTTCAATACCAGATATGAATTTATCTAACAAGGCGTGCTCCAACACTGCACCGAACTTACATTTTACTGCTTGGCTTTTAATCCTCGCTACGTAATCTGGAATGGGCTCTCCATGTAGCTTCTTGATCTGATAAAAATTGTACCTCTCGGCCCATTTTAATTTCACACAGCCGAAATGGTCATCGAGACCCTTCAATATTTCCGTGTACGCCGCTGTATCCGCGGTTAATGGTACCATCAGATCATCGACAAGTTGGTAAGTTTCCTCCGATAATCCTGCGAGGAGAATTGCTCTCTTCTTTGTGGGATCACTGATTCCTCTCGCTATAAACGATTGTTCGAGGCGTCTCTTGTGAACATACCAACTATTTTTCCTGAAGTTAAATTGTGGAATTCCAAGAAACACATCTGTGGCACTGCCGGTTCCGCCTGCTGCGGCCTCGTCTCCGTCTCCTGCCATTTTTGTTATTGTAGCTAAGCACTATCACTGTTCACCCGCGGTTTCGTTTCCGTGCAAAAACGAAATTTGCGATCCGCGTGCGTTCAAAACCGCTCTCGTCGCCACTATGTGATGTTCACGATATCACATCACATCCAGGAACTGGGGTTTGGAGTTTATAATGAAACTTCGGCGTAAACTTAACCCGGGTATATTCACCACGTTATACACATGTGTCGTGTTTACCAACATCGACAACTCACGTGCGCGTATCCCTGTTCACACATACTGACATACTGACCTCGATACTGACCGTTCAGCATATTCACCTAGAGACACCTGCGCACCTGACTTGTGATAGCTGATAATAACAATGCAAGCATTAGATACAGGGTGTTGATATAAGTGTCCTGATTATTACATGTTGAATACCGAGTTGAATACATTACAAAAACAATATTGGATTATCATCTTGTTCACACTGTTTTACCCATGATCAATCAACTGATACAGCATCATTTTTATGCTCGACTCTATCACAAATGTCAATGTGATATGAGTTTTCGATATTTTGAATATATTTTGTAATGATGAGATCTTCACGAATGAGATCATCTCCACTGATTTTGTCCCTGTATAAATCCAGAATCCTGAAAAAAAAACATTTTTGTGCACACACGAATATTTTGTAATCCATAAATGAATATACAGGGTGTTCCGAAACTATTGTGCCAAAATGTAAGGGTGGGTAGATCTCGCCAAAACAAACGTTTTTTACTTATCAACCCATAGGCGCATGCACCTTATTTCGGTACCAATAGGTATCACAAGAAAAAAGTTTAACATATGTGCATACTCAAATAATATCGATATTGAGTGCCCAGCTCTACCGATTTTGACGTATGTACATACATAAATAAATAATATCGATATTGAGTGCTCAGCTCTACCGATTTTGACGATCGAGACCAATCGCTGCGCTCCCGACACTCGTATTGCGTAGACTTCTCATTTATTATTGCGTCGTGGCAATGTGTAAAACCTAACTCAATCTAAATTGTAGTGTTTTTTTTTATAAACTCTCCCATATATTGCTTGTGATTTCATGTCATTTACTAACACGGTTTCCGGTACAAACACGTTTCTCCGTGTCCGAGGTTGGATACCACTGCGCGGACCTTAATGCGCTATTATCACTGAACGCATGCGCATGCGCCTATGGGTTAATAAGTGAAAAACGTTTGTTTTGGCGAGATCTACCAACCCTTGAATTTTGGCACAATAGTTTCGGAACACCCTGTATATCCATCAAGACCAATTGAAGAGGGGCTGATTACTCAGACCTCTGATGAAGTCTCTTATTATTACAGGTACTTCTTGATCGGACTCTTCCTAGATACAAATATATTGAAATAACTGATGAGCCTACCCAAATGAAATTTCAACAATTTTAAATCATATTTGAATATCTAATATGTATTTCTATATCAATGAATTTATGGATTATTATTTTTATCTTGTTGGCACCTACCAGATCTATTACAGGAATAATAAGTCACTCCACCATTGATCTTTGAGGCTGATGAAATGAAGTAATTGGACTCATCAGTCTTCTCCATGCAATTTTTCCAGCCAAAAAAGTCTGAAAAAGAAAAGCTAGGTCATAGTAAATCGAGTTCAAGTGTTCAAGAATACTAGATACATAAACCTGGATAAACCTATACCATATATAGTTAAGTATGATTATCTACCTGCAATAATAGTAAGTACCCCCCCGGTACCTTTCTCTATGAGGTTCCCATTTCGAAAACCTTCCACCCGTTTTACTGGGTAAAAGTTCCTTGAAACTTGCCAACCAACCCATACTCCTACTGGAGTAGTCCTCATGTCATTCTCTTTTTGGTACCATTTCCTACGTCTGGTTTGTCTGTCTTTGTCCGTGTACTAGGCAAAATTGATCTTTTGGATCACGCTTCCTAGTGTGGTGTTGAGCTCAGCCTTACGGCTTTCAGAGCTGCTAGTCAGTAATTTTGTTGGTTGCAAATGGGAATGCGTCACTTTCAAAAAGTGTAGTCTTTTTGTTTGTGTGTGTCGTCTCTGGGGGCTTGTTTAGGGGGTGCCCTGCTGGATAACTTGCAATTTTCCCTTTATGACTACTATGTCATGAAAGGATATTGCTATCCGATCGTCTTTTTCACTCACCTGATTCAATCTATGTCCTCGCTGTGTAGTTGGCATTTGGGTCGTTTGTGCCGTTCTCGAAATCTTGGATCGTAATCCAGGATTTCTCCTAGACCTCTGTTGGGGTGTGTCTCTAGAAGTGGAAACCATTTCTCTGCCTTCTCATTCATCTTTGTGATCACTGGTGTGGTTCTCAGATCCCTGAAGATGGTCCTGTTCGAGACGTAGTAGGGGGCGTTTAAAGCCCACCTCAGGGCTAGGTTTTCTTGGGCTTGGATCCTCTTCCTGTTCGTTTTGCAAGTTTGTCCCTATGCTAACGAGGCATAAGTGAGTATAGGCAGGATGACTGCTCTTATCAATGATAGTTTGTTGGTGAGGGACATCTTGCTTTTTCTACCTATAAGTGGAAATAATTTTTGTTTAGCTGCTTTAACTCTACTTACCGTAAGGTTGACATGTTCGCTGAAGGTCAGTCCTTGATCCAAGATTACTCCTAGGTACTGGGCTTTTTCTGACCATTGTATATTGTTTCCGCCTATTTCGACATGTCCTTCTGGTCTTTTGCGCATTTTTCCTTTGAACAGTACTGCTTTGCTCTTATCCGGGTTGATAGCTATCTTCCATTTTACGCACCAGTCTTCCAATTTAGTTGCAGCCCGTTGGAGATGTCGTGTTACTAGTTCCGGTCTCAAGGATCTCGCGGCTATCGCCGTGTCGTCTGCGTATAATGATAAACAGGTGTTATCTGTCTTTGAGGTGTCTGATGTGTATATGGTATACAGCTTTGGACTTAATACTGCGCCTTGCGGGACTCCTGCTTCCGTTGATCTGGATGATGATTTCTCATGTCCAATTTTGACTTTGAGTTTTCTGTTTCGGATATATGAGTCAATGAGTTTCAGTATAGATACTGGATATCCTAGGTCCATCATTTTGGATATGAGTCCATCATGCCATACTCTGTCGAAAGCCTTGGAAACATCCAAGAAACCGTCCCCTTGACCTGTTTCCTATTCAGCCCTTGGGCTGCATATTCGACAAGTCTCAGGACTTGGAGTTCTGTTGAATGTTTTTTCTCGGAATCCATACTGTTCGTCAGGGATAATGTTCAGGGCTTCTGTGCTAAAATCAAGTCTGTTAGCAATAATTTTTTTGGCAACTTTTCTTACCGCTGGAAAAAGGCTTATTGGTCTATAGTTCTGTGGAAATGTGCCATTCTTCTGTGGTTTAGGAATCATTATCACCTCTGCGTTTTTCCATCTCCTGGGAAAGTAACGTGATCTTAATATGCCATTTATTATACTTACGATGGTAACCACTGCCTTCCTAGTGAGTTTTTTGAGCGCTCTGTTTGATATGTTATCGCAGCCAGGTGCTCGCTTTGTTACCAGTTTCTGAAGAATAAGTCTAACTTCTTCGGGAGAAGTAGGTGCAATGACTTCATTCTCTTCCATTTGTCTTAGGGCGCGTACCTGTCTCCTGACAGATGCTTCATAGCGTGGATCTTCGTCTGGGTGGTTGTTTTCTCTACATTCCAGTTCAAGGCAGTCAGCAAATGCTTCTGCCTTCTCTCTTTCAGTGCAGACAATTCCCATTTCCCCATGTATAGGTGGCAGTGGTTTTCTTGTAGTTCTGATGATCTTTTGGAGATTCCATAGTCCTGGTGAGTTAGGATCTAGGCCTGCAACAAATCTTCCCCATTTATTATTATAATGTAAAGTCAATTCATTTCTTACCTGTCGGTTCAATTCGTTAGCAGCTTGTTTGTCTTGTCTTGCTAGTGTTCTTTGGGCTATCCGTTTCGCTCGATTTTTCCTTCTTATCAGTTCTTTTATTTCATCAGGTATATCACCATACTTACTGTTTTTACGGGCGTGTCTCGTAATGGTACTTTCCTCTAGAGCTCTTGTTATTTCCTCTTCTAGTCCTTCAATATCCACTTCACTTTCAATCACTCTAATGGGGCGCATATTTCTTTCTATGGAACATATCCCAGTCGACGTTTCGGATTATTCGGTCCTCTTCAGGATCATTGTTTTGGCCTATGTTGAATATTATTGGATTGTGGTTTGAAGAACCTTCTCGAATGACATGTAGATCAATAGGGAAGGTTATGTCTTTTGTCACAGCTATGTCTAGTACGTCCGGTCTTTGCTCTGCTTGTGGGTAGTGGGTGGGATGTATAGGTCCTATAACGTTTACGTCTGGGTATCTGTCTTGGAATTCGTCGAGTTTTCGTCCTTTTGTGGTTGTCGTTCTACTGTTCCAGTTGGGGGATTTCGGGTTTAAGTCGCCTATAAGTATTGGTTGTCCTCTAGGTAGTAATGATTCTAGGTCTTCGTTATGTAATGTGTGGTTTGGTCTACAGTAAGCTGAAATTATTCTCACGCGTCCGTGGTTACGAGTGTTGATTGTGATAATGGTTGCTTCTATTGTCATCAGGTCGTTAGGTGTTGTCTCTCTATAGTGGTCTATTTCTCGTTTGATCATTATTGCTGTTCCTCCAGAATTTCTGGTGATGTCATTTCTATATGTTATATAACCTTGTATGTTAAAATCTATATTTTCTGTTAGTTTGGTTTCTTGTAGGGCCAAGACATCGATCTCTATTCTTTCTAGGATTTCTCCGATTTCGTGTTTTTTACTTAAAACCGAATCCGCATTCCTCGAGGCCATCTTTACATTGGTTGGTCTTATGGGTTGTGTGTTCATTTTAAGTTTTGTGTGAATGAGCTCATCATCGCTGCCATTTGTGCAAATAGCTTTTTCATTTCTTCAAGTTGATTTTGATTTGGATCATTTTTATTGTTGGACTGTGAGGCAGTATTTCAATTGGTTATTTTAGCATAGCTTTTATTAGGGTCAACTTTTGCAGAATTATGTTTTGCCTTCATGTTCGGATTCGATTTCAGGTATACACTGCATCCTCTGAAGCTCGCGGGGTGTTCTCCGCCACAATTTGCGCATTTGGTGGGTTGGTCTTTTTTAATACGGTACTCTGCCGCACGGTGGTTACCACCAAGCCGCGTTTCGATTTTGCCCGGCAGCCTCGCGCGGCGGCCTCGCGAGGCATGCTTCGAAAAATCGATACCTGCCTCGCGCTCGAAGCTGCCTCACCTAGAGGCAGCCTCAAGGTGAGCCAACGTTAGTCGGTTTCTAGTCGTGCTCAAAGGCGCCTCGCCACTAAATACTCGCTCTGTTTGTACCGTGTTTGTGTCGTTACTTTTGCCGCGCTCGAGAGAAATAAAAATGGACAACGAAAAGTGTATACTTCTAATTGATTTATACAAAGAACATCATTTGCTGTGGGATCCTCAAAATAAACATTACCACAATAATACCCTCAGAGAAGATTCCTGGAGAAAAATAAGTTCAATATTAGAGATTTCTGTAGATAAGCTAAAAACTAAAATGAAGTCATTGATGGGCACCTATCGAAGAGAAAGATCAAGGCAAAACCAAAGTCAGATCACAGGATCAGGTATGTATTTTAACTTAGTAGAAATAAACTGCATTTGAACTTTTTCATTTAATCTTATTTATTCAATTCCAAATAAATGAATGCAAATAATTACAATATTTGTGTTTTTCAGGAAAAAACAGTGTTTACGTGTCAAAATGGTTCGCCTTCGAAAGTTTCCGTTTTTTGTCGGACAGGGACAAACCTGCGCACACTTTGGATACTGATATGGATACACTGAATCCAGTAAGTTTATACTTTCATTCAATAATTATTTTGCCACGGTATTGCGCCATTTGTGCTAAAATGCGTCGCCAAATGAAGACGTATATTTTTAACATGATCTGCTGTTCTGCGAGGAATAGCACGTATGGGCAATAACGCTGTTCGCTCCTCATCATTCCTCCACCTACCCGCTACGAATTGTCCATCCAGATCAGTATCAAACGTTCCAGGTGGTGTATATATTTGCCGTGAAGTGGAGCATTTGCGAAAATAGTTGTGCAAATATATATTTGCTAATACAACTTTTGATGCCTTTCCTGGTTCCAACAATATCGGTTTCCTTAACACACGAAATACACTACTCAATATCCCGAACGCGTTCTCTACTACCCTGCGAGCTCTAGATAAACGGTAATTGAAGATTCGTTCAATTGAGCCCTTTTCTGGATTGCCTTCGAAGGGTTTCATAGTGTAGTGGTTCATTGCAAATGCTTTATCAGCTAATATCACATACGGTACGTCGATTGAATATGGAGGTTGCAAAGCACATGGTGGTGGGATGTTCAGTGAGTTAGTTTCCAATTTTCTGTACAAAGTCGTATTTTTGAACACTCCGCCATCGGATATGCGTCCTTGACAGCCTACATCGACGTACATGAAGTTGTAATCTGCATCAACTAAAGCAAACAGCACTACGCTGAAGAAATTTTTGTAGTTGTAATAATCAGTGCCGCTATTCCAAGGTGCTTGCAACATAACGTGCTTCCCATCCATTGCTCCGATAGCATGAGGAAAATTCCACCTCTCTTCAAACTGTTTCGCAACAATCCGCCACTCTTCTTGAGTAGATGGCACCTGCTAACATAAAGTTCAATGAAATAATTAATACTTGAACACTTATAATGCATCTATTCATGAGTGGGACAGTTCTGAAATTGATAAATTTGAACGATTTCTTTGTTACAGGAAGAAGTAGAGATTTCTACGCAGCAGCAATCTGAAGTTGAAGAATCACAGAATGATGAAAATTCAACTAAAACAGTTGACGAAATCCTGACCGCAGGCTCCAGTGGGCTTCAAAACACTCAGACATCTTCAGTACAAAGGCTGCAGACTCCAGTGTCAAAAAAAGGCGTACAGCACAAAACTCCACCATGATTAAAGATCCTATGCTGGACAAAGCTTTTAATCTTTTACAGAATAGCGCATATGATAACAAGGATCCCTAATAGGTGGCCAGGTAGCCGTGCGGACAGAGTGTCTATATTCTAATTCGCATTCGCTTGCCGGTCGTGGGTTCGATCCCCGTCGACTGCAGAAATTTTTCTGATGGCCCAAGAAAGTGTTTGGGATCACACGTTAAAAGGTAAGGCCCCCGTCATTCCTTGCTCGCACAAGACTTTCGAAGACTTTTGAGGGTTACTCGTAAGGGGGCAACCGAATGACGGATAGAACAAATTTTAGAACAAATTTTTTATCTCACATATGGTCAGCATGTCGGTGATGAACTGAGGAAATATGATTCGCAAACACTTGCGTTCGTAAAACAGGCTATTAATAACATAATTTTTGATGCTGATATGGGGAGGCTGCCTCTACCCAATTATGGATACTTTCCTTCACGGCACGTATCTTCACCATATACAAACTCCTGTGCGGGATCGTCTACACATGTTTCAGTTTCAACGCCATTATGTTCACCTGCCTTAGTTGAAGATTCAACGGCTGCACAACAACCAAACATAACAACAGAAGAAACTGATAGACAGTTTGGAGAAACCTCTGATATTGATGATATTTTACGACTTGTGTAACGAAATTAGTAATGAAGGAACTTAATTATTATCTATTTAATTTTGTTTTGACTTACCTTTTTACATATTCTGCAAGACTCTCTATTATTGCATTGCATACATCTGGCACAATAGTCGATATAGACTGCTTTGACACACGGAAAAGATATTGTAAACTGTAAAGGAATCTCTTGTAGCTAGAAATCTCATTGTAAGGGCCAATCTTTCCTTAACAGTAATCGCTTGTCTCAAATGTGTATCTATTTTTCCCACTTTAGGACTAATTAATGCAACTAAGTATTCGAAGTCTGCCAATGTCATACGGGTAAAATTTTTGACGGTATCTTCAACTGCTTCAAATGCCATATCTTGCAAGAGCCTGTTCCCATACTGTAGACGATTTTTGAATAATTCTTTCATCCACCATCGCGGCTTTCTTCTTCGTTTCGTCCTATCTGATAAGATTCGATGTATCAAAATAAAAGAAAATGCCGCAACAGCTGTCCGTGGAAAAACCGGTGCCATTGAGCGCCTCGCACTGACTGACGGCTCGCTCTGCTTCGCGTGCTTGCCTCAGTTCTGCCCAAAATTACCCGTTGAGGCAGCCTCGCGAAGCATGCCTCGCGAGGCCGCCGCGCGAGGCTGCCGCGCAAAATCGATACGCGGCTCTACAGATTACGCATCTGAGGGTGGCTGTGCATCTGCTCTGGCCATGTCCGAAACGTTGGCACCTATAGCATTGGGTGGGTCCGCTTTGTTTGTTTTGTTGTTCTACACTGATTTTCAGGTAGTAACATTCATTTAGATCGTATATATTACTCTCATTTCTAGAGAGTTGTACAAGGAACATGGGTAGTGCTTTTTAAGTCCTTCTGGAAGTCATTTGGCTGACTAGTTCGGGGTGGAAACCCTTATTTTCCAGGTCTTGTTTAATTTCATCTGTATCTGTTCCTTCCGGTATACCCTTAATTACTACGTGTAGTAATTTATCTTCCGATAACAAATAAGTGTGATATTCGACTTTCTTTTCATCAAATAATTTTATGAGTATTATATGAGTTGGTGGTATCGGGATTAATTGAAACGCCGTCAGTTATTTTTTTTGCATGTGCTATGCCAATCTTTTTATTTAGTGCATATCTACTTACTTGTCCCCATATTTCTGTGTTTCTGAGCACAATGGAGGGAGGGGAAATAATTTTGTCATTATTATTTGAATTATTCTGATTTGCGTCCTGAGTGGCACTAGAATTTTCTAGTGGTTCTGCTTCACTAGTTGCATTCGATTTGGCAATTTTATTTTTACTCGCGGATGTTTTTTTCTGCGTCTTTCTTTGCTTTGCGTTTTTTACTCCTTGAAGAGGATGCTAGTTCCCATTCTCCATCTTGGTTGACATCATTTGGTTTGTTTGAAATAGTATTCTCACTTTGATTTACTATTTCCTCTGCCTCCATGTGTGTTTGTTTGTCTTTATCATTGTTGACCGCGATGAGAAGTTCAGTTACTTGTTGAGTAAGTTTAGCTATACTCAAATTGGCTGCGCGAATTTCTTCAAATAATTTGTCATTTTGTGCTTTTAACTCTAGGTTATGGGCTTTCGCGGCATCTAGTTTGCTTTGGAGGGCTTCCTGTTTAGTTTTATCGTTCTTTTTTATTTTTATTTTCTCGTCTTTATCCGAATCTCTAGGTGAACGAGAACGTTCTGAATCTGAAGACATTTTATTTGGGTTTTTCAATTATGTGCTTGTGTGTTAATTTTGTGGATTTACTGCAGTGTGCTCGGATTCCCGGCACACTGCATGATTGTCAATAAGGTACCTATCAAATAATAATTATTTATTTATCAGTATGGGTAAATTGTTTTATTAGGGTGAGATTATAACCAACTGTTCAATTACAGGAGTACCTGCTTCGCACAGATTAGTATAATTCCTATATAATAACTTTACAATGGGTTTTCACTTACCAACGAGTTCGTGGTACTTTTTTGTCACTGTTTTCTCTGAAAGTATGCTGTCTCGATGAAACAACACTTCCTTTGGGAAAACTGTCACTACTAAAACACTCACTATTGTCTTTGAGAGGGGGTTTGAATTTTGTCGCGCACCGACTTTTCGCGTTTCGAGAACACTACTTTTCCGATGCACTATTGTCTTTGTTTCGATTGAATCTTCGTGTACCGACTTTTCGCGTTATCATTACTGGGACTATACACTTTAGTCTTTGATTCACTGGATATTCACTACAGGTTGATATAGGTTCAGGCAATACAAGGAATGTGTTGCAGTTATACACACACTCCGGTGTGAGAGTAGTTATACTAAATCCACAGCAGAGTGTTTGATGTATAGACAAGAACAACTTACAAAACAATATATAGACTTACCCCAACTGGTAGATGGATTCACTTATGAACTTTCACAACGTGGAGATGAAGCTATCGCACATCTGTACTGTTCAAGCGCACAAGTCACTCTTGTGTAATAATCTGTAATAGTAAGTACGTACCTACCTTTATATATATATATATACCTACTCACCTTCTTTGTTGTCAAATTCAATTTTCTTTTTATGTTCGTCTGATTAATGATCTCTAAATCCTTCATTACATCGAAAGGAACTATTACAATTTTTTTCCGTACATTTATAATTCCACTTCCACACAATCATACGAGAATTTCCTTGATTTACGCTTATGTATATTTCTAGTGTGTTTATTCAAATTAGTTTGTGTAAAAAAAATTCGTTCACAAACAAGACACATCACATTCATTTTCGAAGCGGCAAAGTGCAAACCATTCAAACAAAATTCAAACAAAACACAAAACAATCTCAATTTAGCACGTGATCTATTGTAACCAATGATATTTGGGAATGTCTCGTAAGCTCTAGGCTCTCGTAAATTGTGCGTGTGTGCTATGACATACATTACATTCATGTGGTGATGGAACTTGTTCATGGACGTTCTTTCACAATATTATTTTTGAGAGTGTTGTTTGAAGTAAATACCAACTTGATGACATGACAAAAACAAAGATATCACTACAAATATGTCAAGCAGTAAATTATTTACACAAACAAGTAAATTCAATAATTCACAAAAATTCAAAACCATTGAATATTCTGATTTTATTCCAAGAGATTCCAACAATTAGATGTGATGTATGGTCACTGTCATAATATGTCAAATGTCAATGTTTATATCAAATGTCCATGGTCATGTCAAGATTGTCAAGTGATGAAATGTCAAGAGAAAAAGGTCAATGTGCGACGAGGACTGATCATGTAAGAATGTCGAAATCATTTCTGATACAGTAAATCAATTAAAAGTATTTCATCAAGCATATAACTGTTGTGTTATTAAAAATTGAAGTTGAGGTTAGTTAAACATGTACTAAAGTGATGATTGCCACTAGTGTGAAGTCTTAGCTCAAGGTTAACCTCAGCCTGTGGTGAAAAACAGAAAAGTACAGAAAATGGATAACTTTAAACAAATTGAAGAATTTGAGGTGATGTAGGAAGTAATTATAAGAAATGGAAGCATCGATTCGGAATTTTCATGGATGGTTCTGGCATGAGTAGCAGTGAATTTGTTACTAATGAACTTGAAGTAGCTATCTCACTTCATACAATTGGATCTGAAGCTACCGAAGTATTGACATGGACATTGGACATGACAGAAGAATTAAGGAAAGACTGGAAGAAAAATCTACAAAAATTAGAAACTCATTCCAGTCCAATTTCCAATGAAACGGTTAGTAGACATATGCTCAACAACAGAAAACAAAAATAGGGTGAGTCCATAGATACTTTTGTTACAGACCTACGTAAACTGAGCAAAGACTAAAGACTGTGACTTTAGCTTGTTAAAAGACAGTTTGATCAGAGATTGAATTGTTTATAGATGTCTAGATATAAAAAATAGAGATAGGTTGCGACGAGAGCCTAATCATGATCTGACTCAGTGTATTAATATATGTAAGGCTGCAGAATTGTCAGTATTGTTGTTTATGGAGTGCAGGGAAGAGGAAGAAATTTCAATAAACATCAGCAGTCCAGTAGACTCCATTCCAAACACTCATTAGCATACAAAACATGTTCATCATCTACTTGTCAGAGGTGTTTGTCAAAGCATAACATTGACAAGTGTCTAGCCCATGGAAAAATGTGCAATATTTGTAAAAAGTATAATCATTTTGCCAAAGCATGCAGAGTTAGGAATGTGTATTATGTACAAGAGAATGAAGAAACAGAAGGTGCAGGAGGAAGATAAATGAAGAAAATTGTGAGACTATCCATAGTAAAAATAAATACCAAATAAATAGTACCGTAAAACGGGGCGACTTGGAACGTTTTCGTCATATTATTGGTCCTGAACCGTCGACTGCGTTATTTGAGTGCATATAAAATTCATAATACATTACTTTGGACCAAAAGGAATCTATGGCATGCATTGAAAAAATTCAATGGCTGGCCACTTTTCGTGAAAAAAATTTCAAAGGCGGTTTTTCAAGTCGACATGGAAAATCGTTAGTTTTTGGCCTAATTTTCAAGATACAGTTGCAGGGAGGCGACATGGAATGAAGAAAATCGAAAAAAATTATCGAGTTTTGCCAGTTTCAAAAAATACCTGACATCGAGTATGAAATATCATTGTCTCAGATTATTTCAATGGGAATTATCTCATACGATAGTGTTTTTCTAGAAACAAATGAACGGTCATCTAGAACAAACCATATATTTCACTCAAAAATAACAAAACTTGTTAAAATAAAAAAACTCTCCAGAATAAAAATTAAATCATATTCAGGTATGCACGTTGGCAGGTAACAGGTAGATTTTTCGAGAAATAGTTTCAGTCAAATTTGAGTTGCCCCCTTCTCAATTTATTGGGTTTTCTCAACTTTTTTATAATTTCATGGGCATCGACTATTGAGTTGTCCTCTATCACAGGAAATATAAATGAATTGGGTATCTTATTGCTTTCTCTCAGGAATGAACAGATGAACGATTTCTTACTGACTTGCTCGATAATTTGGGCAACGAATTGTTTTGTTCCTCCGACCTTAGTCTTCAGTGCGACTAATACGAAGTCGTCTACTTCCAAATTCTCTTTATCAGCCTCAGTCTGCTCACCTTCTGTATTTACGATTTCACCTGTCTCTGTTTCAGTCTCAAATGTTTTTTCAGTCTTTTTACTATCTTCTAGAACTTTCATATCTTCTTCAAGATCAAAACAAGCCTCGCTTATATCTGTCATATCATCGAGTTCTATCTGCATCTGACCCTCACCTTCAGAAGAACTGCTGTCTAGTTTATAACGATTCTTTTTATTCTTTTTCTTCTCTACTTTTTTCGTATCATTCACTCTAGAAGTTCCGGATGCTCGTGCGATTATGTTTGATTGGGGAGCAAAATTTTCTTTAGTGACGCTTTTTCCGGCTTCCACTTTGAGTTTTTTTTTTCTTTTCAATCGGTGGGCCTGCTCTACCAAATCTTTGTTCTTGAAAAATATCCTTCAAAGACGCTGCCATGCGCTCTTCAGCTTCACTATGGTATACGTTCTCCTTGGGAAGTCTAGCAAGAATTTTATCCCTGCACAATGGAACTATTCCTGTGGCTTCAAATCCTGATCTGATGAAACATTCTCTAGTGGTTTCGATATTGTTCAAAGCCTTTTTCAAGAGACGGGGAAAATGATCTTTCCTGATCACGCCCTTATTATGTTTTTTTTTCAATCCATCAGTACTTTACGCCAAGCTCCTCTCAGTGGCCTGAAGCATACAACATCTGAAAGCTGGGTCATGTGTGTGCTGTTTGGTGGGAGTAGTATGAATCTAATATTATTCTGCTCACATTGGTCGATTACTTCCACAGAGAGGTGGCTAGATAGGTTATCCCCAATAAGGACCTTTGGTCCAGGTTCTAGTGATTTGAAATAGGGTAGAATAATTGTGCGGAACCATTCATTGAAAAGGCTTGCATCAAACCATCCGCTTTTGCTGCAGTTATATCATGCAGCATCTGGACCATTTTCTGTCCATGTCGACCACAGGTGTTCAGATTTATACACAATGTAAGGTGGGAGAAATAGTCCAGATGCTGTGCACGCAAACATTACTGACGTGGCAGACTTGGATGTGTCCATAACTTTTTCTGCCCGTTTGCTCTTTTTATGAACAATTACCTTAACTCTGCCTGGGTCGCCCATGAAATTAGTCTCATCATAATTTATAATGGCATTCAAGGAAACATCACGTAAACTCTGTTCAAGATTGTCAAAATATTTATTCATCACGTCGTGGCTTATTTTTCATATCACCAGGTTGCAGCGGAAATCCCCAGTCAGCAGCAACGAATAAAGCTTTACAGAGTGCACGTTCTTCTGTTTGACTCAGAATAGTTTGCCCCCAACTTTTTTTTGTTAATTCCTTTGATTTTTCTGTTAATGGTTGTCATCGGGATTCCAAAGCGCTCTGACATTGCCATCAGGCTTCCATCTCCTCTCCTGTAAGCTGCAACAGCCAACTGCACAGACTCCTGACTATAATTCTGATAGTTCCGCGCTACAGGTTTTTTTTTTGTATACTCGAACCATATTTCAAGTCGCCCCTGAAATGTAAAAAACAATCATATGGTTCGCCACTGGATAACGAAAACAATTAACGGAAATTTTAGGTTAGGATACTGTACTTAAGTGTATTGGCCATAAAAAAAATATTTCGATAAGAATTCTCCTTCGTAGACAGACATCTACCTAACTGGAAGTAGTTACATAACGAAAAAAAGTGTTTTTCTTACCTTTTTAGTGAAATTTTTTTCACGGTAACCTTCTGCATCACAGGTGGGCGATTTACTAAAAATGAATCGTATAATACGTTTCTACATCTACAAAATTTGTCGAGCTTTTGCCGTTGATAAAAAGATGGTAGCACGTGGCTGAGTTCGAGCGCGCACGCATATTTCAAATCGCCCCCTATTTTCAAGTCGCCCCGCCCCGTTTTACGGTATATAGGAATGGCTTACTAATGTGGATGTCAATGGGCAACTGATAGCGTTCAAGATGGATACAGGGGCTGAGATGGATGTAATTGATAAGAGAACTGTAAATCTTATGAATGATGCAGTGAAAAACTCGAATGTTAAATTGAAAAATTTCAATGGCTCACCATATGAAGTTTGTGGAATAACACAGTGACAAAAATCATACTGAAGTGGAATTTCAAGTTGTAGATTTTAATGCACCTGGTATTGTGGGATTACCGTTCATTGAAAAAATCCAGTTGCTCTCCAGAATTGATATGGTCAATTCCAAGGTCAATATTGATTCATGTTAGAAAATCATTGAGAGGTTTAAAAATGTATTCGAAGGTATCAGAGAACTTTCCAAAGAATATGAGATTTGTGATGATGATACAAATCTGGCAACATACCCTTACGACAACTGCATAGCGCGCAGGACGGAGTCTAGGTCGAGAGTGGAAAAAGGAGGCATTCAGCTTCCAGCAGTGGCATCAGGAAGATTTCTGAATGTGCGTGTCTTGTCCGCGTTTTGTAATGTCGATTAAATGTTATAATAGGTATTCGGGAGAGTATATGAAAGACTGTGATAAGTTGATTGCACGTTTATTTCTTAACCACCTGTGGTATTCTCCAACCAACAGTCATTACATTTTGGCGACGGAAGTTGAATCGGTACGCGTGACTTACGGTGTGCACACGGGTCATGATAGGAAGATGGTCGCCACGAGAAAGTTTCAAGAATTTAACATGGATATGGATTACTGGATTATCTATCAAGAAACACTCGAGAACTACTACGTGGCTAGTGATATAAGTCAAGATGCAATTGAAGTAGCAAATCTGTTGAGTTTGATAGGAGTGAAAGCTTACAAGTTGCTCCGCAACCTCTGTCGTCCAAGAAAACCCAACGAAGAAAAATGTATTTTTCAGCATTGAGTTCAAATAGTGATTTCGGAACACGACTCACCGATGTCTTGAAAGAAAAATTCATGGCAGGCATAAAAAAGGGACCGGTTTTGGAAAACTATATAAAGAAAGAGAATCTACAACGTACGAGGAGCTGAGGCAAAAAGCAGTGGACAAAGAGAATATGTCGATCGTGAAGACGGAAACGCAAAATGTAAATTTGCAGAGAAGGAACCAGACGAACCGAGCCGATCGACAACCAGGCCATCGCCAAGAGGAGAGGGACCGTCAGGAGGATCACGATCCCGTGACAACCAAAATGAATTCCGATGTGATGTTTGTGGTAATCAACACGGCGGATATTGCAGCTACAGAAATTATTGGTGCTCGGTGTGCAACAAAAAAAGGCACCTAGCGAGAGTTTGTACCAGGAAACGTGTGAATTTCATAACTGACGACCTTGGTGCAAAGGTAGATTCCAGTACCTCTGGCAGTATTGCCACTAAAAAATTTTCGTGTCTAAAACGACTGACATTTTCTAGGCCTTCATTAGTGAGCTTCGAAGCCGTAATGTGTACAATTTCCAATTTCGATGAGTTCTGGATGTATCCGAATATATAACTCTGAGTATCTACGGTTTAAAGAAGCAAAATTAATATATCCTAGGGAATTTCACTATCACAAGTTTTTTTATGTACAAAACCATGACAGAACCTGTCGTTCCTGTCATATGTCATGGAATTGACTTATGACATTTTATATAATTTTCGGAATCTCCAACTCCATTATCTTCTTGCAGCTAGCTGAGAACATTCGATTCGATTCTTTATTCTTTCTAGTTTTTGAAAATGGTTTATTATTGTGTTTATAACAAGTGCAAAAGTAATTCACGACGTATCAAGTCCAGAAAAGAGAAATATTGTGTCTGCTGTGGATTGAACTATGTGGAAACAGGAAGTTAACCATTGACAAGGTTAACAGAAATACATTTGTTTGTAGCAAACATTTTGTTAGGGGGTTTCCAGATCCCTTACCTTACCATGCAGACACAATAAAAGTTGGGAAATTTGTAGAAATAGGCAGTGAAGAAATCTATGATAACTCACATCTATTGGTACATTCTGAGAATGATGAAAGAAAGAAAACAGAAAATATTGAAATTTTAATGCCTACTGAAGGAGCTAGTGACAATCTAGTGATTATATCTAATCAGCTACAGGAGCATAACTATTTTCATCAAGATGACTGACATCACTGTCCTCTGAATATAGTTTACAATGACATTCTTTTTGTAGATGATACTTGCATTCATGTAAGTGATGATGAAATACATCACCCTGAATATATTGGAGATAATGAAAACATGGAAAATACTCATCCAGATCATTCACCCAGTGCAAGTTGTGACCAATCCATAAGAGAAGATGATGACCAACAATATACTGGAAACGACACTGGAAATAAATTAAAAAACAATAAATTGTCCTATTCAAATTTGAAAAAATGCCCAGCAGAATTCAAATATTTTTGTGGATTGGAAATTTATCAGTTTGAAGCCTTGTACAACTTTCTGGATGAGTCAGTTATGGATAAGTTGAAATATTCTTATAGAAACGATTATAAGAGGAAAACAAATCTTGAAAGTAACAGAGTTATTTCAAAATTGTCAAATAGAGATGAATTGTGCTTAACACTAGTTAGATTAAGAAGAGGATTAACCCTGGTTGAAATGTCATATTTTTGCAATCTAAGTAAATCATATGTATCTGTGATATTTTTTACTTGAGTTCAATTTTTGTATCTCCAAATCATTCGTGTTCGTGGGGATCTAATTTCTAAAAGTAGAGATACATAGGAGGAACCATATTGTTTTAAGAATTTTGATGGTGAGAATGTAAATTTTATAATAGATGCAACCGAGATATCCATGGAAATGCCACTCTTCTTATAAACATTCTAATACCATCAAATTTCTTGTAATGATTTGTCCAAGTGAAGTAATTGTTTACTGTAGTGATGGCTTTGAAGGTTCCATTTCAGATGTGGAATTATTTGAAAAGAGTGATATCATGGTTTTTCTCAAAGAACATGATGTAATTTTGGTAGATAGGGGATTTTTAATAAGAGATTTATGTTATGAAATCTATGTTCAAGTTTATATACCTCCATTCTTGATGGAAAGACATAAACTCACTGCTGAAGAAGAAGGATGACTAAGAAAATTGCAAAAGCAAGAATTCATGTGGAGAGGGCTATTGGTAGGATAAAATCTTACAGAATTCTTTCTAAAAGATGTCCAATTTTGTTGCTTCCTATCATTTCAAATATATTCACCATAATATGTTTTTTGGTAAATTTTCAACTACCAGTTAGTTATTTGATAAACTGTGTAATTTTTGAGTCATCACTTATTGAAGAGAGATAAAATATTATTTTGTTACTGACCCAGGAGTTTTATTTAATGAAGTACTTGTATATACCTACTTCTTCTGTAAAATTTTCAGAACTTGACAATTTACAAATAATGTTTTTCATTTGCTCAGTGTGCAGATGAAAACACAATTTTACATGGGACTGATATACACTATTTTTATAATAGTCAATTTTGAATGTTAATCAACTTCATGCAATCTATGACGTTTTATATTTGTTTTACAGTGAACTTTTGAGATCAATACATTTTGCCTCAAAATATAAATAAAATAAAAACAAAATAATTATTGATAGTTTATTGAATGCATTAGAGAATAATGTACAACAGACTACAGATGAACACTAAATTAGTTATCAAGTTCAATAGCATTTAAATCTCTAACACACCTCATATTGAACATTTCTGGTACATAAACAGTTTTATAAAAATTTTCAACTTTTGTCTTGATTTCCTCAACAATTTCTGGATAGCGATTTTTTCTCACATAAATAACGAGAATATCCTTGGGATTCCAAACTACCAAGTGAAAAATATTCAAATCAAATATGATTAAGGACATTAATATCTGATATAAGTAAGGATGATTGTTTTTTACAACATACTTGAAATTTTGCCTCTCTAAGAAAAAGTTACTCAATTGTTTTTTTGTCAAATACCTATCAAAATCAGACAAATTAGAACAATTCTCTAAAACTTTGGGACATTTAATTTCTATTAAGCGATCTATCACTCCATCATCTGTCATCAATAGGTCATCAATACTGGTAGCAAAACATGGATAATTTTTATTCACAACCAATCCCAGTTGTTGAAGAATTTCATCTTCTCCAACAAAATCTTTCAGATATGCCTTTCTTGCTTGCTAGAGGTTCACTCCTCTTTACTATACAACATGGCAGCTGTCATAACTGGTGGCAAACTTCTCCATAGATTACGCAGCAAAAAATTCTTCTTTGCATTTTTTGAGATGAGTCTGCTCACAACTTCAGCATTTGATGATGTTATAAAGTATGTCCTCCATCTATACCAGTCCTCTGAACCTTGAACAGTCCCAGGAATCTCGATGAGTTCAGTGGAAAAGTTATTGAGAAATTTTCTTATGTTGTCCAAAAACTGTTGTGTTTGTTGAGAACAAATATGTAATTCCTTCAAACTATATTGAAAGTCCTTATACTCAAGTTTGAGTATTTTTTGAAACATAGAAAGTTCGTCTCCTTTTTGTAAATCAACTGAAAAACTATTAAAATCAACCTCTCTTATGAGATTAGTAGGTCTAGGATCAAATTCAGCTCTCTTCAATGGCCTAAGTCTTTTCATGGGGTATGTAGACTTTGAAGTTTGACCTCGATTTCTTTTTCTGGAACCAATGCCCCATTCTCTGGGTCTACTTGTGGGGGGCACAACTCCAGTTCCATATTTTTCCACATGTCTGCAAATGAAAATCAAGAATGCAGTAACATGACTGCATTTTCCTAAAGTGGACTGTTTGCATTCACATGTTCACTTGACCACAGCTCCAGAAATTTTGTTCAAAACAATTATAACAGTGTACAGAACTTTTTTTCTAAATAAAGACTGGCACTTGCATTTTGCAATATAATGACTCCCATTTGAAGAATCATATATTTCACTGACATGGTCACTGTCTACATATTGACTTTCCCTTCTGAATGGTTTCACTGAAGTAACAACATTCTCTTCATCATTAATTACTATATCAGGGTCTTCATTCTGAACATTTTCACCAATAATATAAGTATAAATGTGTCCTTTGTTGAAATTTTCAGGAATACAGCAAGAAGGAAATCTTCCCCACTTTGCTCTAGCAAGAATGAGCTGCAAATCATCATACTGTCTGCTAACTTTTTCCTTTTTGATTCAAGTTCCTTTTCAAATCATTTTCCATTATCTATTCCCGGAGAAATTTTCTGATCTTGACCATTTTTTATACAGTTCTTAACCCTACAACAGGAAGATGAACATGTATAAAGATTCAAATATAATTTCTGGAGGAAGTCTAGGCGAGCACAAATACAATGGGGATTTAAAATTTACCCATATATTCAGTAATGAATAATATGACAGAATCACCTTTCAATCAGTTCTAATTTCACTCCACTCTTCTTGTAGCCCCTACATTCTAACCATCTTTGAAGTTCTGCAACTGAATGATCCTCAATTAATAAATTGTTCTTCAAATGGGCACCTGGAACATCCACTGGTAATAATAACATTTTAGGAGGAGACATAGTTGAACAAAAATATTATTATACAACAGACTCAACAGAAATACTCGAAAACTCTTCAAACTACTCTTGATAAATGTTAAACTAAGTGTGACTAATTATTTATAGCTCCTACCAGATCCAGGAACCCTAGAAGCAGGTAGCTGATTTGATAGTTTTTAAATGGCTTCTTAATTCGAGAAAGTTGCAGTTGGGATCAAATCAAAACAAAATTAGAACCATGCAACCATGAAACATATTAAATAAACAATGAAAATAAAAGACATATGACCATATCATGACAGGTTCTGCATGTGTAACAACTGTGTAAAAGTCAAATGCCCTAGGATTTCTAATTTTCTCTTATATCAACATTATTACTTCGATTTATATATTCGGAAGGAACACTTCGAAAACTTTAATATCGGAAATTGTATCTGTTGCGACTCTGAATCATATTAAAAAGGGCGTAGAAAATGTCAGTCGTTTTAGACCCGCAAATTTTGTAGTGGCAACACTGCCAGGGGTACTGGAATCTCCCATTGTGGACGACTACAGTTTTGATCAGTGTTGCCAATGTGTGTGTATAATTACACTAAATGCGTGTAGTCTGGGAGCATTGTGTGTAGGATTCGTGTAATGAATATTTTCGTGTAATTTGCGTGTAATTTAACAATCATTGTTGTCATCTTGTGGTCCTGTGACCTGCATGATAATATATATATGTCTATGCGTTTATAGTTCTGGAGTACAACACCATCTGCGCGAATGTGTTCTATAATTTCTATGTTGATGAGCACAAACTATCGGAATAACAGAGAAAAAAAATCACTTTCACTCACTGTCCACTGTCAGTGTCAGTACTGTCTGTCACTGATCTGGTGATTTGTGCACTGTGGCTGTGGAAGAAGTAGAAAATATCAAATTTTATTATTATTTTCAAATAAGAATATCGAACAAAAGAAATTAATAATCTGGCATCTTCCTCCGGATTACCTATGCAGCCAGAAAAACCTGGAGAAAGACGGAAATCAAGAAAGTACATATTTTCTGATAGTTGGCGAAATATTCCCGAGTTCAAAGAGAAGTAAAAACGATCAAGGTTTCTGCAAAATTTGTAAAGTCGATGTATAAGCACATAAATCAATTATTAGATGGCATATGGAATCTGATAAACACAAATTCAATATGGAACAAGTTGCCCATACCTTAGATATATCAAAAATATTTGATAATCCAATAGCAGTTGAAAAAAAAAGAGATGAAATTAAACTAGCAGGTCTATTGGCTACCAATAACCTACCATTTTCATTAATGGATGTACTAACTCCACTGTGCAGATATATTTTTCCTGTTTCTGAAATAGCATAGGAGTTAGCACTCCAAAGAACAAAAGCTACCCAAATAGTGAGGGAGGGTATTTCCGAATCTTACAAAGAAGTATTTTTTGACAGTCTGAGGAAAGATGGTTAATTTTTTTCAATTATCATGGATGGAACAACAGATGATTCCACTAAAAAGCATTGTGCATTCATAATAATTTATTTCAACAACTCTTAGTGCAAGGTTGCAAGCCAAATTTTTGATATGAAAAAACAGTGTTCTGGAGAATTCCACTAACAAATCTGATTGGATTTTCATCAGATACTACTAATTGCATGTTTGGAAAAAATCAATCTGTTGCTGCACTTCTGAGGAAAGAGTTTCCCAATATTGTGTTGGTGAAATAATGATGCCATGTGATTCATTTATGTGCCTCCAAGGCATGTATGGAACTTTCGCGGTCTGTAGAAGACTTTTTGAGGAATATTGGTTCTTATTTTCATTGGAGTGCTCAGAAAACTGAGAAATTTGAAGAAATTCAAGAATATTTTGAAACTGAGATTGACAAAATTCTTTCTCCATCAAACACTAGATGGCTGCTGTCTCTAAAAGCATGTGTTTATAGGATATTGAAACAGTTTGTTCCCTTGCATACCTATTTCAGGGAATATTAGCTCTCAGATCCATCAAAAACTACTGAGGACATGCACAATATAATGAATAATAAATTCACCATTAGATATTTAGAATTCATGTCATATATGCTTGAGTTGTTGGTTGAATTCAATATTTAATTTCGAGCAGGGACACCACTCCTACACAGATTGAAACCACAGACTCAAAAACTACTGAAAACAATCTACTTTAACTTTTAAGTATTTTCTTATTTCAAAAATGAAGATGTTTTTTCCATCCACGTTGGAATAACTGAAATAGAACAATTCTACAAGACTTCCTTGACATTTTATATTGAAATTGCCACTCAGATAAAAAAAATTAATTTGATGACGATATTTTTGAAATTATAACTGTGGTTGAACCAATTGTAGCACAAGGTTTTGATATCAAAACTTTGATCGAAATTTTCCAAAGATTTCCCATTTTACATCAGCATGTAGATATACAGGGAGCTGATAATGACTGGAGGCAACATGCCCTACTAGACCACTCAAATTTTGGTTTGATAACAAACTCTTCAGCAGAAAAATACTGGAAAAAAGTGTTCTTACTGAAAAATGGTGCTGGAATTGAACTTTTTCCAAATTTCAGAAAGGTAATATCTTCTTCATTGATCCTGCCATTTTCAAATGCATTAGTAGAAAGACTATTCTCGGAACTCGATAACATAATTCCATATAAATAAGTTATTCGCCGAGAATATTGTAGCATTATTATTCTCAAGACAGGGAATAAAAAATGACGGGGGCATTTTGAAATTCAATCCAATTCAAACTTTGTTGGAGTGTAACATATGGGAAAAAAGGGAAATTACCAAAATAATGAACAGTGTACCTGATGATAGGCTGATTTTATTTTGAATAATATGTTGGTTTTTGTTAAGTTATTTTTTCAATAAAAAGTAATTCTTCATTCTCAAATCTCAATCTCACCACAGTATATTATCCTTTCAAGGATAATATACTATGATGATTCTGTGACTAGACGACGACCTATGGATCGCCGTTCTACCTTTTATTACCAATTCGTTGTAAATTATGAATCACACATTTAAAATGTTCCATATTTATTCCCGGTGCAATTGAAACTATTGTTGATTCAATATTGTAAATTAGTTTGTTTGATGCACACAAGAGTTGCAAGAGTTGCATTGGTTTATAAATAATTTTCACCATACATTTAAATACGTATAATTCTGAGGACCAACATCAAAACAGCATCAATCATAATAATTCATGTAACATTTGTATTCATCAATCGAAAGAATGTGTATTCAGGATGAAAATGACTGTTTGACGCTTTATATGTTGTCCACAAATTATTCGTTTGTCGTTTATATTTCAGTCACGAATAGAATTGTTTGATGAGTTTTCACAACAATCGTTTCAAATCGTTCATTTATTTGAAACGATTGTTGCAAATATATCATCAATCGTTCAAATTCATGTTACATTTCAATTCATCAATCAAAAGAATACATACCTCCGAAGGTGTGCAACTGAATGGATGGAAGAATTAAATTGTTTGTTGTGAATAGAAATTTTTGAATTTAAGTGATTGTTGGAATTATACCAACAATCATAAAACAAGAGAACAATTAAATTCATCAATCTTTAAAATTGAACAATTCTGATGATAGGTATTTTTCTGATTGTTGAATATTACTGAGCCTATTATTATGAATGATTTGAAATGTTTGATAAAAAATATTCGTCAAACATTTTATTTCGTTCAAAAACAATCATCAATCGTATGAATTCATGTAACATAATAATTCATCCATAAGAAAGACCAGCAATAGAGTTGATGAATCAAATTGTTTGAATTTATTTGTTTGAATTCATTTGTTTGACAATAATTACTTCAACATCAAATTAGTGGATTGAATTGTTTGAATTTATTTGTTTGATGATTATCACATGAACACCATTTATAGATTGGTGAATTAAATTGTTTGAATTGTTTTGTTGGAATTTATTTGTTTGATGATGATTTCATGCACCATATAGATTGGTGAATTAAATTGTTTGAATTGTCTTGTTTGAATTATTTTGATTGAATGGTTTTGTTTGAATTGTTTTGTTTCATGATAATAACAATTCAGTTCGGCGCGCGCAACTAGTAGGTGGCGCCTGGGCGCTCCTGGCCAATGGGAAACGGAGAAGTGAACTTTTGAAGTTTTGGCAACAGTGTATTTGCTTTCATTTGTCATTTGTATTTTGTTTACGTTTTTATATAATTTCCAATAACCTAAAACAAATTAATCTTCGGAAATCTGAATGTTCTTCCAGTTTTCGAACTGTGAGGTAGTTATTTCTATTTCCAAGCCGAATAGCAAATAAACAAAATAGTTGAAATGATATAGATGGAGGATTGATCCGAGGTAATAAAAGTGCCTTTTCGATGTTTATTTTTCTGGAGTTTTGACAAAATTTCTCTCATGGCTGAAATGAGGAGAAAAATACTCAATATCCTGCGCTCAAAATTGGAGAACACATAACGCAGTAGGTCATCTAGGTATGTTTGTGAAGAATCTTCTTGATTGACAGCTTGTAGGTTCTGATTTAAATATGTTAATGATGGAACACTGCAGCTAGCACAGGTTTTATCCTAATGCAACACCTAACCCAGCACTTCTTATATACATACAGAAATGCTGATTGTTATTTTAGCAATGCCAATGCATAGTACTTCCATAGAAATGATTATTTAGAGGCCAAGCATAAGGTTCAAGGATCAAAAGGTGAATTCAACAGTTTAGTTTCCTGATACCTATTTTGTAATTCAAATAGCAGAGTTACTATTATGGCCTCGCTTATGGCTAAAGGTTAATGGGAAATATTTTGATTTTAGAGTTAGGGAAATATGTTCATGATGGAACACTTGTCTAACCCTTATTATAGACATACTGATTCATAAATATGATAGGCACTGTTATTTTTCCTCAATAAAAACATTCTAGTGTTGCATTTTTTGATGTCTTCGTGGTCTTATTATTTGTTACTTATATTTTCACTGGGTGTTTCATAGTTTATGTATTTTCACAATCTTCAGCAATAAGCTTCATCATTGAGATAAGTAGAACACTTTTTTTTGTGGAAAAAAAAGAAAGATTACTTATTCTGATGGGTATACCCAACTGATGGAATATGTGGAATTATTCATTAGATACCCTGTGAAAATATGACCATTATTATCTAATCATAAAAACAAATAGTTTCCAACATTATATTTATACTATAGATTTTTTTTATAATATAATTTACTATAATCATTCCAAGGTAAGCATCAATGTTTTACATTGAAATATTCTTGCACCTTAATATGAAATTTGATCAAAGATATTCCATTAGGTACCTAGCTACTCCTTTGGTAAATTTTCAGGGTTTGTAGGTCTCCCTTTGTTTATCAATCCTCATTCTATATAACATAGTTTAATTTCATCCAATTCGACAGAGAGCCAATTTACCGTGTTTTCGTGCGGGGTCCTTTCCGAATAGTGGATCCGAAGTAAGTTATCCCCTTATTTTATAAAAAAAATGAAGAAATCAAAAAGTGATAGCATTTATTCAGATTATTAATAATTGATTGGGCTTTTGTAATGTGATATTGTGATTCCCTGATAAATGACAAGGTGTTATCCATATAACTCATTTCATGTTAGTTCGAGGCGTAGGCGTCGTAATTTCGACCAAGGGAGTAAGGATATATATAAGAAAATAGTATATAATAATATAATAGTCTTTAATGCAAACTTGAAAATGCGCCACAGTCGAACACTATTCTTGTTGGAGGTGATATGCCTTTGAATATGAATTTTGTTTTGACATAACAGTGATTATATATGGAAAGGGTATATCTTCATGAGCTGATGTGATCTAACATTTTACTGAATGATCAATTAGTCCTCAACAATTTACACAAAACAGAATTCAACTGGAATATTCTCGTTACTGTGAAACTTCGGGATTTTCTAGAAGTGACGTTATATGGCAACCTGTATTTGACAACTGTTTTGAATTCCTCACATGATTCTGGTTCAAACTGTATTCTAACCTTCAAAACGTCAGGTAAATGGATAGGAAATGGGGTTTGATTTTGTTTTAATTTGAACTACAATCATGAGAGGAATTTAAAAATGAAAAATACAGGGTGTACTATTTAAAATGTCGAAGATTAATATTTCAGCTGAATTCTCCATGTTTCCTCCACCATCCCTACAAAATTTCCAATATCATGTTACTTTCAGTTCTCCTCATATAGATCGCGTTAACAAAGATATACCCTGTAGAATGTAGAACATCGTTACATTCACTACATTCATTATATTATAGAGTTGGTATCTATAGAGTTTAGACCGATAGTTTAATAGTCTGGTCGTCTGTAAAAAATGTAGATTCATTTGTCTTACTTATGCCTAAAAAAAAATTATTTTATATTTCGAAAAATAGGTCCAAAACATTTTTTTTTTCAATGAAGTTTCGAAATATCAATAAAATAAACTCTCGCTCACATAAGAATCATATTTGAAGCTTCATAATTATGACGAAACAAATTATTCTGAACATGCTATGCAGGGTGTTGCGAAATTCAACCGACAACGTTTCACAGGTGATGCGGAGCCTATGTTTCAAGGATGCTACTCGTTTTCATATGTTTCCATTATGATAATAACCATAAAAACTGTCACTAGTCTGACCGACCATTCATTTTAACCAAATTCCTAGCTTCAATGATTTGACAGTTGTATCGAATTAATCATTCTGAACATGATATGAAGGACAAACATTTTGTGATCCTTTATTCACATTTTTATCCTGACTTGAATATCTCGGAATCTGTTCATTTTGCTTCATTTGAGGGTATCGGAATGATCAAAATGAAAAATGTATCCGTTTTAGTTGTTTCTAAAAAACTTTCATTTTGTGTAGTTGTTTCATATACAGGGTCATTCGTTTTTCTGCAAAGGATATTCACTATAATTTTTTACAGTAGAACACCCTATATATTTTTCGACATGTCGATTGTATATAAAAAACAACTTTACAAAATAAAATGTTGAGTCGCTTCCAACAACTTTTTCATCTAGATTTTATCAATACCTCCAAAAACAAAAGAGTTAAGGGAGGGTTTAATTGTTAGAGGCGCACCCTGTACCTACGTTTTATGTTTCATGTTTGGTTTTAGTGAAATAGTAATAGTATTCTTTATTTTCTCAAAAAATTACACATGAAAATTCGTCAATTGTTTATTTGTATGGAAAATCTACGGCCGGACCACTAGCGAAAAGTCATCCTTACATGTCCTAACTAATGTTTATAATATCGTATATCATTTTGAAGTGGAGAAAATAACAAATTCAACGAAATGAGAGAAATCATGATGCAAGTTTGTGTTGTTTATCCAAAATCATACCTTTGAGAACAAGTTTCCGTCCCAATTTCGTGTTCTCATGTTTTGCGTACCTTGTTATATTATTCTGAGAATATATACTATGGACAATTAATTCTTTGTTATCTGGGCTGCATGTACAGATATAAATTACCTGAACTATACTTGTAACAATGTAAGCATTTCCCACTCTGCCCTCTGATAGGACAATATTCACTATTACTCCTTTTCAATAGTAAAGTTTTTCTCTTGAACTTAGGAACAGCTCTTCTTCCTCTCCTGATGGTTGAAACTTTCGGGTTCGATTAATCAGATTGTCAAAGTCGTCATCATCGTCATTTTCAATTGCGTTTGTGGCAGCAGCAACAATTTGTCTTACCGTATTATTTGGCATGACTGAAAATATTGGCATATATCATACAAGTGCATGAGTAAAGTAGGTTTCACAATGGAAACACAAAACAAACTGTACCGAATTTATAATGACATTGAGTGCACCACGTTCGAAAATATTAATGTTCCAAATCGCCCTGTATATTATAAACGGGAACAGTTATGCAAAATCCGATAAGGCCTTGAGTTTCACAAAAAAAAATGACAGGAGTGTAAGAACCACAAGGCTTGTCCAAAATGGGAAGCACTGTACAATATACTATGTGCTCTCAATAACATATACTATTAAAATACACTTTTAAGTGGGGATTTGCAACTCATGGTTGCATTGATGGATTCTCTAGAACTATCATTTATCTGTCATGTGCCACAAGTATCACTGCCAAAACTGTTGTGAATTCATTCATTCCTGCTGTGACAAAATATTGAATACCTTCTCGATTGAGATCAGACAATGGATTTGAAAATTCATTCGTAGCGATCCTAACGAACTCAGTACGTGGTCTGGATTGCTGGAAAGGGGTAGCCATATTACAGGACGATCAGTACACAACCAAAGAACCGAACGTTTATGGGTTGATGTATTCAAACAGGTCATCAACAAATATTATAATTTATTTTACAAAATGAAGCAAGACGGATTACTAAATCCTGATAATTTCATGCATAAATGTATCCTACAAACAATTTATTTGGTCAAAGTCAACGAAGATTTGAAAACATTCAGAAGATCATAAAATCACCACAAAATTCGCACTGAAGGTAATAATTCTCCACATGAATTATGGGTAGAAGGATTTATAGATAATGTTTATTCAAATCACACCGCGATTAATGAACTTGTGAATGATCAAGGAATCTTACTTGAAAGATTGAATGATATTTTTCAAAAACAATATGGATTGAATATAACAGCAATTTCTGAAGATCTCAATACAAATGCTGAGTCCATAGAACGCTTGAACCTCACAGAAGAACAATCGGTGCATATAAATGGTATATTAACCAGTGATGATTTGGATAATAACAAATATTCATCTTGTATCACATTTCTACAAGTTCGACTAATTCTTTGTTAAATAAATTGTCAGGTATATAACTGTTCTTACTCTCATCATCATCTCCCCAACCAGCAATATACCCAAACTAGAATAGTTGCTTGGTTTTTGAGTTACTTACAGGATGTTGAAGTGAATAAATAAACGTTGAAAGATTGTACTTCGAATACGTCAATTTTCGGTAAGATAGCCGTTTCGGACATATCTTCCAATGTCGTGCTATAGGAGGTTGCAGTTACTTTTCCTTCCATAATTTCTACGCACTTCCAAATTTTGTTAATTTCCGATTTTTCGAGTTTCCAGTTACAAACAACCTACAACTGAGCTTGATTGAAAAATCTCGAGATATTTGCATTTCATTTTTTATTAATTTCAATACTTAGCAGAATATTTTTAAACTTTTATTGATTGGTCGAATAGATTAGAGTTCATCCTGTAGGTGAATAGAAATAGTTAAAGACAGTAGAAATTCATTGATAGTTCAACTTTTGATTCAACAGCTATGGAGTTACAATCTGAGAAAAAAAAATTATATCCGAATTGAATGTTTGATCAATAAATGCCTCAAAATCGATATCAAATTAATTGATTTGTGGCCACTGGTAACACATGTCAAATTGGATGCGCACTGGTAAAGAGTAGGTCACTCAATTCAGTTTTTGTCGCTCTTTTCAGCTATCGAACCAGATCTATAAATATTCGATATACAGGGTGTTGTTTTTTGAATATTATGAATATTTAGTTTTTCCTTAAGACGGACCTGGATTCTGATTTCTATTCCCAATTAGTTCAATTGTGTAACATGGGTGGAATATCCCTACCAAGTATGAATGGATTATACAGGGTGATTCAAAAGTTATGACCACATGAAGATTTTGCCAAAATCAAGATAACGTCCTGTATCTCAGTTATAAAAGACAGTAGACACATTAAAAGGGGGTGATTTGAAACCACCAAAGTGTCGTCTATCTACAGGTATCGCATTTACATTTGAATCTGAAACACCCTGTATATATCTACTTTTTTATGTATCTTCCATTTTGAAATTCGCAGGAGCGAGAGCTACATTGGATGAACAAAGGGGTTTATCATCAGTGATATACACTGCTTGTCTCCATTAGTAAATTTCATTTTCCCATTCCGAATCCAACAAGATTTTCAACTCATCATGTCTCCCAATATAATTTTCCAGAAATATTGGTGGTTCCATACTTACCGGCGAAAAGTGTATATCACTGACGATAATTCCATATGGTGTACTCTAGCATTACTTTGAATGCGCAGTTTGTAGATCGCGGTCAGATACTTGGAAAGTGCTCGAAAAACTCATCCTCCTTGATACTGATTTGCTAGCGCATATGCGTTGGTGGCTGAGCGTTCCCATCAATGGTTCATTGCAATTTGTTGCCGCTGCAGAAATTCTGAGTCAATAATTTAATCGCCGGTAATGTGTATTACGGCCAGCTGGCGGCCGCCTGGACACCTCGACGGCGTGAAGGCATTACATTTCAATAGTCGGCCGTCAGTTCTCAAGGAGATCGGTGTGAATGTAATGATAGTAATAATTGTTCTTTCTCAATTATTATTCCTGGTCGCCCTGGTACTGGAATGCATATTTTGATGAGTGGGTTGTAGACAATATACAGGGTGTTTCAAGAAGAAGTGACCCCCTTGCGAGGGTAGATAGAACAAAATGTCGGGTAGGTAGACAAAAGTGTCGTTACTGCATTCGTAATCTATTTCGTCATTTATAAAAAAAAATATAGAAAGGTTAGACTATATATTTTTGTCGCACAACATTGCTTCACCTAGAGAAAAGTCCAATAGTGAAATAGTCATTGATTTCCAATTCTATCGAAAGTAAACCAGATACTAAAAAAAGAAATTGTCCAATTCTGTTGTCCAAACAACGAATGTACATCTCCAAGAAATGAAGTACTCTATTTTCATCATTAGTAAGATTTTCTTCTAAAGTTCTCAATGAATTAGCAACTTTGGCAGGTGTTGGTTTTTGTGAATCTAATAACGTTGCAAAATCACATTTCTGCTAGAAATTCCTATACTTATCTATTTGCACGCCTTCTCTCATTGTCGAAATGAATTGTTTTGGTATTTCGATGATAGTAAAAGTCCAATAGTGAAATAGTCATTGATTTCCATTTCTATCGAAAGTAAAACAGATACTAAATAAAGAAATTGTCCAATTCTGTTGTCCAAACAACGAATGTACATCTCCAAAAAATGAAGTACTCTATTTTCATCATTAGTAAGATTTTCTTCTAAAGTTCTCAATGAATTAGCAACTTTGGCAGGTGTTGGTTTTTGTAAATCTAATAACGTTGCAAAATCACATTTCTGTCAGAAATTCCTATATTTATCTATTTGCACGCCTTCTTTCAGTGTCGAAATGTTTTGGTATTTCGATGAGAGTAGAAGTCCAATAGTGAAATAGTCATTGATTTCCAATTCTATCGAAAGTAAACCAGATACTAAAAAAAGAAATTGTCCAATTCTGTTGTCCAAACAACGAATGTACATCTCCAAGAAATGAAGTACTCTATTTTCATCATCAGTAAGATTTTCTTCTAAAGTTCTTAATGAATTAGCAACTTTGGCAGGTGTTGGTTTTTGTAAATCTAATAACGTTGCAAAATCACATTTCTGCCAGAAATTCCAATATTTATCTATTTGCACGCCTTCTCTCATTGTCGAAATGCTTTGGTATTTCGATGAGAGTAAAAGTCCAATAGTGAAATAGTCATTGATTTCCATTTCTATCGAAAGTAAACCAGATACTAAAAAAAGAAATTGTCCAATTCTGTTGTTCAAACAACGAATGTAAATCTTCAAAGAATGAAGTACTCTATTTTCATCATTAGTAAGATTTTCTTCTAAAGTTCTCAATGAATTAGCAACTCTGGCAGGTGTTGGTTTTTGTAAATCTAATAACGTTGCAAAATCACATTTCTGCCAGAAATTCCTATATTTATCTATTTGCACGCCTTCTCTCATTGTCGAAATGTTTTGGTATTTCGATGAGAGTAGAAGTCCAATAGTGAAATAGTCATTGATTTCCAATTCTATCGAAAGTTAACCAGATACTAAAAAAAGAAATTGTTCAATTCTGTTGTCCAAACAACGAATGTACATCTCCAAGAAATGAAGTACTCTATTTTCATCATCAGTAAGATTTTCTTCTAAAGTTCTTAATGAATTAGCAACTTTGGCAGGTGTTGGTTTTTGTAAATCTAATAACGTTGCAAAATCACATTTCTGCCAGAAATTCCTATATTTATCTATTTGCACGCCTTCTCTCATTGTCGAAATGCTTTGGTATTTCGATGAGAGTAAAAGTCCAATAGTGAAATAGTCATTGATTTCCATTTCTATCGAAAGTAAACCAGATACTAAAAAAAGAAATTGTCCAATTCTGTTGTTCAAACAACGAATGTACATCTTCAAAAAATGAAGTACTCTATTTTCATCATTAGTAAGATTTTCTTCTAAAGTTCTCAATGAATTAGCAACTTTGGCAGGTGTTGGTTTTTGTAAATCTAATAACGTTGCAAAATCACATTTCTGCCAGAAATTCCTATATTTATCTATTTGCACGACTTCTCTCATTGTCGAAATGTTTTGGTATTTCGATGAGAGTAAAAGTCCAATAGTGAAATAGTCATTGATTTTCAATTCTATCGAAAGTTAACCAGATACTAAAAAAAGAAATTGTCCAATTCTGTTGTCCAAACAACGAATGTACATATCCAAGAAATGGAGTACTCTATTTTCATCATCAGTAAGATTTTATTCTAAAGTTCTTAATGAATTAGCAACTTTGGCAGGTGTTAGTTTTTGAAAATCAAATAACGTTGCAAAATCACATTTCTGACAGAAATTCCTATATTTATCTATTTGCACGCCTTCTCTCATTGTCGAAATAAATTTTTTTGGTATTTCGATAAGAGTATTGCAAGCAATTGACATAATCTGATTCACGATTTCATTTTTTTTTTGGTAATTCATGGAATTGATATGTTGTGAATATATTCGCTATAATTCCTTTTTCTTGAGTATTCATTTCATCAAAACTGTTGGCAGCTTTTTTGAGTATAAACCTCTCACATTGATTGACAAACTGATTAAATTCAGCCATTATCACTTCTTTTTCTATATCAGCTTCTGGATCTGCTATCAGAATGAGCATAATTTTCGAAATTTTGGTTGGGACCGACCCTGTCAACAATAACATATGTTTTAATATTCTACCAATGACAATAAAATTGTCTTTCTCCTTCCTGATCTTGTTGAGAGGTAAAAATGGCACCAAGCATTCCTCATCCATGAAGTATATGTTTTCAATTTCTTTGAAAAATAAATTGAATAACTCTTTTGTTAATCCGCCCCCATTTATACCCAACTCTCTGATAATACGGACATCTAATCTTTTTTCCGTGATCGAATTATTTTCATAGAAAATGAACATTTCTCTGGCACAATCATTTCGATTGATATTCAAAAGTACAACCTCTGCGTTGTCATCCATTACAGGAATAACTGGTGAATTATTGTCACCATCATTGTTATCAATAGTCTGATCTTGAGGAATCATGGAACTATAGGCAACTCTGACATATCGATTGAAACAGATGGTCTAATTGGACTGCTTGTATTATTTAATCTTGCTGAGTGAGGTGTATGATCAACTCGGTTCGGGCTGCTTATTGTATTGTTGTTCACTCTTGATGAAGGATTTGTAGTATTCACTCTATTTGGGCTGCCTGTGAAATTCAAATTTGGTCTTCCTACGGCTGTTTTCAGGATGGAACTGACAGTAGCAGATCTACCTGAACCAGAAGGAAGGTCACGGTTCGGGATGAGCACAATTGCCAAATGTTTCTTTGATCTCAGCCATAGATTGGACAATGGACATCAACAACTGATAGTTTTTTCTGCCTATCCATTTTGGCTAATCTGAAACCGACTAGCTTCAAGCGAGCTGTAGGAAAAACGCTGTAAATATATTCATCCATCTCCGTTTTGTCCCAGGATAAGTCGAATTGTGGATTATCATTATTTTAACCTGATAGGAATTTCTTGGAAAATTTTATTTTTTTGGTAGGTTACCTATGATATGTCCTATTCCTTGTTTCAGTCCCATTAGACTGGTCGTCGATAATAGATTTTGTGCAACTTTCTTTCAATGTATGCATCTTTCAAGTCGTGATTTTATGGGTTTTCGACATGTTCTTGAAAATTATCTCGACAATTATCTAATTTTGCTCGCATACAGGAGTGTTACCAATCTAATTGGAATTTCAAAATCTTGATTCAATAAAAATTCAAATTTGATTGGTGACCGCTGCTGCGTGCACAATCACATTATTATTGCCTGAGAATTGCTGAAAACCCATTAAAATCATGACTGGAAAGATGCATACATTAAAAAAACGTTGCACAAAATCTGCCATTAACGGCCAGTCTACAGGGTATATAATCTTCATGAGTAAACCCGATCTATACAGGGTGTTTCATAATATATGCGCAAGACTTCAGAATGTGATAGCTCATCTAAAAATATGAAAAAAAAGTTCCTATAAAATTCTCCTCTGAAATGCACCATTTTCGAGATACAGGAAAAAAATATCGTTTTTCGCAAATATCTCTGGAACCGTTTATCGCACAAAAAACAGTTCTTGTGAGCATTGTCTACTCATAAAAAGCCATGTTTTCTGCGTAAATTATTTTTTCATCAAGTCATACTTGGTAAAGATTTTGAAGGGGTAGTGGGCGTTATTCTCCTTAACTTCTGCGCCACTGGAAAAAGTACAGTTTTGAGCGACTCATTTGAATCGCCAATGTTGTCTACATAGAAAAGGTACTCCTAATAAATTGACCATGTTTTTCAACATGAAAGTTGATTTTTCTTGAAAACGGTCAACTCAAGAGCTCATGATCAAGAGCACCTTTTTCGTGAAGAAAGCATTGGCAGTTCAAATTGGTGGCTCAAAATTGTACTTATTCCAGGGACGTAGAAGTTGGGGAAAAACACTCACCACCCTTTCAAAATCTTCACCAATTATGACTATTAAAAAAATCCGCACAAAACTATGAGTAGAAAATGATTACAGAAGCTGTTTTCTGTGCGATAAACGGTTCCAGAGATTTTTTGTTTCAAATTTCAACACCCTGTAACTCGAAAATGGCGCATTTCAGAGGGTAAGTTAATAGATACTTTTTACCATAATTTAGGAGGAGCTATGACATCCTGTGTAAGGTTATTTACTCTGAGATTGGTTATTTAGCGCCGTCACTCGGGTTTTCAACTAATATACTCGGGCGCCACCTATTTTATAGTGGTAGGTCCACTTGCACCAGGTAACTTCCAGTGGAGAAAGTTTAATCCAGGGGTCTGATGAATACAACTGTCAAAGTGACTTGAGACTTGATAGAATTTACTCCCGGATGAAGAAGTGTCCCAAAACTAATATATAGAAAGAAAACTCAATTAATATATACAGCTTTATTTAATTAATATTTACAACAGGAAACTACTAGTGACTAAATATGTACATGTGCCTACTTGAAGCACTGACTTAAAATGCTATGATTCCCTCCTACTGAGACATACGGCTTTCGAAGTAAATACTCAACGTGGTTCAAACTTGCCATGCATAAAGCTCATTAAAACAAAAGCCCATATCAAAGCACGTAAGTAATACCCAAACCCTATTGCAAAAATCCGCGCTCAAAGCAAAACTAGCAACAAGCTCTAAATGCAACATATATACACAGCCTAAAGGTAATGATCAGGTGATACGTCACTCTTAGATCGTTTTAATACTCTAACACCCGATAAATCTAACGATCAGGTGATACTGCACTCTTAGATCGTTAGACAGTGCACGCACGTCATCTATCGTGCACTGGAAAATATCCTAACATCCGAAAAAATAACGATCAGGTGATACGGCACTCTTAGATCGCTTTAATACTCTAACACCCGATAAATCTAACGATCAGGTGATACGACACTCTTAGATCGTTAGACAGTGCACGCACGTCATCTATCGTGCACTGGAAAAAAAACTCCTTAGTCGGGAACAGGTGAACACACACTTAGTTCCCTTTCAGGATTCCCAGCTGTAAGAAAACAAATTAATAGGTTACAAAATTCCCTTACGCTCCTATTTAGCCTGGTTCGGCGTGACACCTCGGACGACTTCTCTAGGCGGACTGTCCCGCTATTACGGTGTCGGCACGATCTTCGGTCTTGGTACAGTCTTCTGGTCGGCTGACTTCGGGCTTCTCCTTGGTGGGGCTGGCTCGCTGGTAGCTGGTCCGGATCTTCGAGCTTAGCCGGCTGAGCGCACAAGCTAAACTGTTCTTTATAATTTCTATCTGAAACTCGTCGCCTCGCGAGCGGAGATTCCCACTACTCTTCTCTGAGAGTGGGGAGCGCGGTCTGCTATCGCGCCCGCTGTACGAACACTCGGATGATATACTGATTTGATTAAAATGCAACGCCTAGTAGATTATCGAATCTCGTTTTACCTAATCGAAACTGCATTCGCTTAATGCAGTAATATTTCTGGTGTATTGTTGATAGTACTTATGAAAAAGAACGGAGCCGATAGCTTACTTTTCACCTGAGTTCGATTTTACTCTCATTACCTATACCGTATGTCTCATCTACAATTCTCAAATTATAGTAACTTCGTTACATCCCCCTCTTACTTCCTAAAAAAAAAATAATGGATTTCATCTATATTATTTTTTTTCCTCGTAATACCTTCATAGTTAAATGTACACCAGAACACAACATTGAACAAAAATAAGAGCAGAGTTCGTCCTAAAAAGAAATTCAAAAAAAATTCTTGGTGTTCTCTCCGGTGCCGGTCCTCCGATTCTGCTTCTTCCTGGATCTAGGGCTGGCGACGATGGAGTTGCGCGTGCGGACATCCGCACGTCGGGCAATGTCGATGGTGCCGAGTCACCTCTGGGCGGCTCCTTAGCCGTCGGCCCTCGGGCCTGGGCAGGCGTTCACATGGGCATCTCCTGGACATGATGCCCACTCGCCCACAGCGGGAGCAGAACATCACCGGTGACCGCGTGCATTCGTCTCGTCGGTGGCCTGTCCTCGCACATCGCCAACACGTATCATGGGCAATCGTGAGGTAACGTGGCTGACTACTCCTGGAGCGTTCCATCGTTCGCCGTGCCTCTGTGCGTCGGTTCTCTTCATATCGCAGTTCCCTGGCTCTGGGGGTCCAAAATTCATCCAACATTGGATTCCAATGTGGAGGTGCGGTTCCTTCTGAAGATGTAGACGAGCAACTTGCTGTGGCCTCTACAGCTGCTGCTGGTTGCGGTATGATAATTGGCTTCGGTATTCCTTCCTCTACAATTTGGCTCATGTGAGAAGAGCCGGGCATTGCCTCTATGCCTGTAGATTCTTGCAGGCATATCAGCTGTCCTTCCGGAGATGCAGTCGGTAACAGCTTATCGGACGATGGTTCTTTTGTTACCTCCATTTCCCCGACGGAATCGGCAATAGCTTCCGCAAGCTCCCTCGCGATTTCTTCTATTTGTCGCGGGGATGCGGATAATTCCAGTATCGGGCTCAACATGTCACGGCTACTGGTTATACTCTTTTACTCCTATGCTCCAATCTAAAAAGAAAACTCAGTGTACCCAAATCATGTATTCCATAAATTTTACAAAATTAACGTAATTCAATATCATAAATAAAAAAAACTTCGTTCACGGTCGGTTTGGTAAAGTCACGCGTATACTACGGCCTTCGGCGGTTGTTAATTTAATTTGGACGCGCTGGTTTCTGTCCACCCCTGGGTCTCTTAGGGCAAATAATCTGGCTTTTAATGCCGGAGGCCACGGTATTCCTCGAGGGTGAGATAACACTGCCTCTGCCAGATCATACCGTTCTTGGATGGTCGTCTTTGAGGGAGTTAGAGTAACCTCTGGTCCTTTCGATCTCACGTCTTCGGTAGGTTCAGGGCTGGGAACGGGGGCGGTAGGTTCATAGGCCGGCTCAGGCGAGGGACCCATTGGTAAGGGTATGTCTATTACTGCCAAACAGAGGGGTGCTGGGCTTTCCGAGATTGTAGACACTGGGTGGTGGGGGGTTTGTCTTGTCATTGGACTAGGGCGGCATGGTTGTCTTCCCGGCGGCGTGGCTACCACAGCCCGGCAAGGTCAGCGACGCAAGGTCAGATCCCGTGCCAATACCTTGATAGCCCTTATCCGATTTTTAATTTTGGCAGTTTTCTTCACTGCATCGGCCCCCGGTATACGGACGTCTTTTGGATCAGGTTGCGGAACGGTTTGTTTTCTTGGCATGATGCTAGAAGAGAAAGAAGTACATCATCTCGATGTTTCTCCAGGCATGGGCATGGGCGCGGCGGGTTTTAAATCCTTTATGTGTATCCGGGAGAGCTTCTTGCCAGTGTTGCTTTTCAAGTCATATACGACCGGAGATATGACTTTGGTAACGGTATAGGGGCCAGAGTATTTGGGTGCTAGTTTGGCGGCGAACCCCTTCACGGCAGACGAGAGGTGATGTTCCTTCTTGTACACCCGGTCTCCGATATGGCATCGCCATTTTCTCCGGCGCAAGTTATAATGATGGCTCTGGCTGGTGAATGCACGGGCAAGGTTTATGCGGACGAATTCGAAGACTTCTCGGAGCTTGCCTAGTCGGCTGGCCTGATCGTCAGCTTCTTCCCGGTTATCTTCCACATCATCGGTTATCAGCTCCTCAGGACGGTACACAGCGGCTGGTATCTCTAACTCTCTGCCACAGTTAAGGAACGCTGGCGTATATCCGGTGGAGTCATGGCGAGCTGTATTAAAAGCAAATACCAGTTCAGGTAGGTGCTGATCCCATTTACGATGATCGCCGTCACAAAACTGGGAAATCATAGTCTTCATGGTCTTGTTAGTTCGTTCCACGGGGTTAGCCTGCGGTGTGTACGGCGGTGCGAAGCGGTGTCCAATCTTCAGATCATTCAATAGATCTCGGAATGCTGAACCAGTGTACTGAGTCCCATTATCACTGATGATGGTTTTCGGACAACCAAAACGTGTGATGATCTCTTCGTGTAGTGCTTGACTCACTGCCTTCGCTGTAGCCTTCCGCATAGGACGGCACTGGATCCACTTCGTGAATCTGTCTAGAAACACTACCAAGTAGTTGTTTCCTTTACTTGAGCGAGGCAGTGGTCCAATCAGATCAGAACTCACAGTTTCCCATGGTTGTCTGTTCAATGACGGTTGCATCTTCCCTGGAGTCTTCTGCTGTGAAGTCTTGTACTGTTGGCAAGATTGACAGCTCCGAACGTACTTGGCTATGTCTCTGAACATGCCAGGCCAATAATATCGGTTAGCTATTCTGGCTGTGGTCTTGGCTATCCCGAGATGTCCAGCAGTGGGAGCATCGTGGTTCTCCTTCATGACGGTTGAACGAGCTGGTTTCGGTATGCACAACTCCCAGGGATCGGATAGCTCTGGTTCGGAGAAATCTCTCGAATCCCAGAAATGACGGTAGAGCCTGTCCTCCTTGATACAGTAATCCGGATTGGTTGCAGGATCCTTCTGGATTTCGGTTTTCTTCCGGAGGTACCAGGAACAATCAGGTAGTCCTCCAACGGCAGCAATGTCTTCTTCGGCTGGGGACGGGTGTCTGGACAAAGCATCAGCTACTCGGTTCAGGACTCCTTTCCGATACTTGATCTCGAAGTCGAACTGTTGAAGATACATACTCTATCTGGCTAGTCTTCCACTTTGACTTTTGATATTGTGAAGCCACTTCAGAGATTGGTGATCAGACAGGACGGTGAAACGGTATCCCTCCAGATAGGGGCGCATCTTCTCTATGCCCCACACTATAGCCAGGCATTCTTTTTCGGTTACTGAGTATGCCCTCTCTGGAGTGGTCAGAGTCCTGCTTGCATAGGCGATGATGTGGTCACCATCTTCCTTATTCTGGATGAGCACAGCTCCCAGTCCTTGATCACTTGCATCTGTCTGTAGTATGAACGGTCTATTGAAGTCCGGACAGGCTAGAACCGGTGATTCCGTTAAGTATTTCTTGAGGTGATTGAATGCTTCATCCTGTTCATTTCCCCACTGCCAACGGTATCCCTTCTTCAGTAAACGGTTCAACGGTGCAGCCACATTAGAGAATCCAGGCACAAAGCGTCTGTACCATGATGCAACTCCAAGAAATCTTCGTAGCTGCCGGACGGTGGTCGGTGGTGGAAATTTCAATATTGATTTCACCTTGTCTGGGTCGGTAGAGATTCCTTCGCCTGGTACCACATGACCTAAATACTTCAGGGTTCTTCTGCCAAACTGACATTTCTCTGGGTTCAGACGGAGGTTGGCAATTCGGAGGCGACGGAATACTTCCTGAAGTCCTGCGCATATATTAAGAAACACCCTGTATAGGAGAATTAGAAGTAACACAATTCTAAAAATTTGTAGTCAGTGAAGAAAATATGGAGATTTCAACTGAAATATTATTTAATTCAACCTTCAATATCCACGATTTGATCGCTGGATATCACTAAAAATTGCAATTAAAAATGAGGTATGTTTGATAGACTGCATTATAATGTCACTTTTTCTAAAAAAACTTTAGTAACTCAAAAACGGTCCATATTAGGTATAGGGTATGGTATGAAACATGAATTTGAATCAGAATCATGACAGGAATTCAAAAATGTTGTGAAAGACAGGGTGTTCCATTGAAAATATCGAAGATTCCGGGAAAACCGGAAGCTTCACAATGACGAAAATATTTTCGAAATGTTTCCTTCAATGACCATACGAATTTTCAGACGGTGTTATCTTTATTTCGCCATTGTTAACTCATTGAGATGTACCCTGTATATTACATGAAATGTATCAGTAAGGTTATCATTAGTATCTAAATTGTCCAATGACTATATTATGTACTCAAGACGGATGAAATAAGAAGGTGAATCAAACTTTTTCCAAACAAAAATACATGAGTAACTGAAAAACTTCGAACTATAAAAATATATCACTCAATCCAATTTTAGCACCTCAATAATGCGCTGTATCAAATAAAAAACTAGAAACATTCTACTCTACGTGAAAATAGCCTTCTTTGACATTTGTTCGATCGACTTGACTTTTCCATCCATGTGGGCTTTGTGCCAAAGATGAAATTTTGAAACTTCAGTCATAGTAATCAAACAAAAATACATAATGGACTGAAAAACTTCGAGAAAAATCCATTGCATGTGGGTGCAAGATTATACTATATTTTTAGCATTTTCAGCCAATTTTAGCACATCAATAATGCACTGTATCAAAGAAAAAACAACAAGAAACATTCTACTCTAGGTGAATAAATATAAACTTCCTTGGAATATGCTCCATCAACCTGACTTGGAATTTGGAATCTTCAGTGTCATAGTAATCTGAAAAATAAAAACTAGGCTCAAGTCCAAAATTGATTGAAATGTATGATGGGTAAGGAAAAGATCAATAATTATTGCTGATATTCCTAAATTTGCGATGGAAAAAACTAGCCCAGTAAATACCCAAACTGAAGACTGAAGTTGGTAGATTGGGGTAGAAACAAAACACTTGTCCACAAGTTATAAATTGAAAATGACTTAACACTCAAGCACTTTCTGACAGAATAGTTATTTTTGTATCTAGAGCGCGAAATGCTACTTTGGTGATCGAGAGCAGATAGTCGGGATGACCAAAGTATTTCACGCTCGAGTTGCAAACAAAATGTTTTCTACAAACGTCGAAAATATATTTCTAAAGTAGATATACCCTTAGCTCAATATAAAAAATAGTGTTGAACTGGCTTGAAAGGCATGTCCCTATCCTCTCTAGGTACGCACAATGTTCCACGAACATTATCGGAATTTCCTTTCGTGCGGTTCGAGAGATGAAAAAAATATTGTTGAACTTTGAGAAATAAATGATTTCCTGGATGTTTGCTCGTTTGAGTACCATAAAACGTCTGAATTCAAAAATATCATATAGTTTACATAGCAGTGCACGAAGTATGTACTTCGCGCATCGTTTTCCTTCGCGCACTGCTTCGCACATGGTGTCGTAGTAACGTAGGGAACTGAAAAAAGTGTCACTTCGCAATTTGTTATCAATGCGCGAACCTTGTCATTTTTTGACATTTGTAGAAAATCAGATGGCTAGAAGTCGAGGAAATACAAAATTTCGCTGATATCTGTTTCAGTCTTAGAAAAAATATAGTGTATAACTCGCACAGAATGCTAATTTCCCACTTGAATGGTTGTAGCATTCGCCTATGGCTCATGCTGCAAACTTCATTCTCGTGGAAAATGACGATCATTCCGTGCTCGTTAAACAATATACTTACTATTTTTACGTTTGTAGAAAAAAATTTGTTTGCAACTCGAACGCAAAACTGCTACGCCCTGTTGAAAAAATCAGATCTCGATCACCAAAGTAGCATTTGGCGCTCTAGATACAAAAATAACTATTTTGAACATATTGATGAGTTTTGTTTCCAATTATTCTCTGTTTGTCTACAATAGCTTAAATGATTTATGATGAACAATGAATGCATTAGTTGTCACTTACCCTTTGTTCTAATTGACTAGATCCCAGTTGGGCTCTGCTGCATTGATGAAACCTCCTGATCTTTCTGAACTGCAACTCATTGTGCAGTTATTTCATATTTCTCCAGTATCTGTCAAATTTCCCTAAAAAACAGTGTTGACATGTTGGAGTTCAGAAAACAAAAACTGAATCCTCAAAAGATTTTTTCAAAACTGAGCTGCTTCTATAAAATTTTTCGTACTGGTTTCAAACATACTGATATAATGTTGCAATATTTATTCAAATACATAAATTCGATATTTCGAAAAAAATTTCAAACACGTCGTTACCACAAACTTTCATTTCACAGGGTGGTACACATTGAGGTGATGACATCACATCGTACATTTTTTCGGATGTACAGGGTGATTTAATTTGGATTGCACGCTTCCAACACTCAATATCTCGAAGAATAATCTTCAAAACAAAATTTTGAATCACATGTTCTCTTTCGAAAGATGCCCTCCAAACTCCCCCATATCCCCATTCCATATATGAAGGGTGTGATAATATTTAATCTGTATATAGGGTGTTAATCAATTGGGTGTAGATAATTAGTATGTCAATATTTTAACAACAATGGGTTGCCTGAAAAAATCCTGGCCAAAGGCTATATACAGTGTCATTAGAAAAGTCGGCATCTTATGGAAAAAACTTTCAATATTATTTCCAAATTTATCACTGAAAATAGTGTTATTTGTTCGAATTCCAAAAAAGTTTGATAGAAACAGTTGTTTATGTTCAAATTTTACACATGTGACTCGAATTTGAACGTTCCATTGCAAATTTTGATTCTAGATATTCTTTGATTTCTTCTAATCATTGTAATTGTAGTTTGATGACATCATTTCAAATAAATTTTGCTCCTGAATGATAGACTAGACATCTACTTTGCATCAAATTTGACAAAAATTTGAAGCGGGAATTATTATTTTCTGAAGAAAATCATATTTCTGTCGATAATTAGTGATTGAAAGTTAATAGCATGATGAAGCTACTAGAATGAAATAGTTTTGTTGGTGTACATTTTTTTTATTATAGACATTTCGGAGAGAAGGAAAAACAAAGAAAGTTGTTATGGAACATCCGAATGTAACTTTCGACAAGTAGCGAAAGTCACGTGACCCCAACCGAGTAGTCCACTTTTCATATTTTTCAAAGCAAAACTTAATGGCCAAGTCGAATTTGTGAATAGAATTAAATCTTTATGAGAAATTGTATACAAATTTATAAAATTAGTCCTGCACATACCAACTGGCCATCGACCTCCTTGATAACTTCAGTCAATTTGTTAATTATTGCCTCTTTCCATATCGCCAAAATTGGCAGATGAGGCAAAAAGTCATTGCCAACAAAAGACACTTGCTGTTCCTTCCCAAGGTACTCGAGCATTAAAAATATGAACCCAATGCAATTCCACAGTCCTTCATCTAATGTCCTGAAAATGTTTTACAATAATTGAAAGAAGCAGGCTATATGAATTGACTAATAATTAGTTAATTCATTTTGTCTGAAAGTAAATTTGCATAGAATTTAAATGATATTTTTCCTCATTCTTACACAATACTTTTCATTCAGAAACTTTTATTGTAGAGGTCTATTAAAAAAATTAATATGCACCTATCACCTACCACTTATTGAACACACAAAAAACACAATGATTATATTGTGGATTGAGGACCTCAATAACTTACCAACAATATTAACGACAATTAACCCAAGTAACACAAACCTCTCCGCGAGATCTCAGAGAGATCAACATCAAGATCATATGCGAACTCCTATCGTGAGGTAGTAAAGATCGCTATGTGCTGTAACTGAGCGAATTTCTTCTTGAAGTCCCATGCAGAAATCTTTCAAACCTCACCTTTCAGTTATCGACTCCATTTCCAACGAATTCCCAAAGTTATTACGAAATCAACCTGAACCAGAAATTCTTACTGCGAGTTCGTTAAGCTAGCTGGAACGTAACGTGAACAAGAAATTTTTGTTGCGAGTTTCTGAAGCTATCACGTATGTAACGTTAACGAGATATTCTCACTGCGAGTTCGTACAGTTGACCCGAACGTATTCTGAATCAGAAATTCTTATTGAGAATTCTTCGAGTCATCCCGAGGGTATCACACACAAGAAATTCTTGGCGCGAGTTCCTGAAGATATCCCGAACGTCTATAATAAGTGATAGCAAAATATCAGAATACGACATGATTCTAAAATCTCTAAAAATACTCCCACCATCATTACAGATACACACATCAGAATTCTGAATCTTGAACCACCCTGTATTTTTCTCCAATTCAATGTCAGTAGATGCTGTGATGATTGTGACGAGTGAAAATAAAATGACAAATGGCATTTTAGGTTCGCGGAACATATGTAAAAGTGGGTTTATTTCACTCGGAATTCGAGAAATCTGCGGCAATTTTAAAATTGACAGACAGACAGGAACCATTGTTCTAGAGAGGTCGAGAAAAATTTCTGAAACAAAAGCGCATCAAAAACATACCATCTATTCATTTCCATCATGTTGTATGTTGTATAAAAATGATCTTGGCTTCAATTCACAGTCAAATAAAAGATAAATCCAAATTAAAAAATTCCCAAAAAGGCGATAGATTCGAGAAAGTTGAAAGGAAATGAAGAATTCATCAACTGTTCCAGGTTTCCTAAAATACCATTATTCAACATTCAGAAATGCCACCTTGCACACGATCGATTATCCAATTATTCTGCTACAAAAAATAAATAAGTAGGATTCCTAATTCTGCACTACCACACCACACTCTAGCTGTCCGGCCAGGCTTCGCACGTACGGTTGGTGTATCAGTGCGGACTTTTTTCGATGGAATGAAAAACACACAACACACCCATTATATGACATCTACTATCGTTCGAAGGAATTTTCTTGTTGTGCGTTAGAAACCAGAATGATGGATGTAGTATGCTGCAACTGTCGAGAGACATTCGTCGGAATTCGTATTTACCACCATAAATATAGAATTGTTCGGATTGGTCTAAAGTCTATAAACCAAAAGCCGTGTATTCCCATTCTTGTTGAAGAAATCCCGCGTATAATTACATTGTGAACGTTATTTAGAAGGTAAGATGGTTTTTATCTATTTATTTATTTATTTATTTATTTATTTATTCATTCATTTATTTATTTATTGGTACAATACATCCAGCAGGCCCAAAAGCCCATTTACAGGTGTATACAATTTGCATTATAAATAATTATACATATAGCAGAGTCAATTCTGAATGAAATGGAGAATCTCTTTCTTGAATTGTTTGAATGTTAAAAAAAATATATCTACACTAGGAACCTTATTAACACTTCTAGATATAGTAGCTATAGGAGGATGAAAATGATGCACTGTATTGGAAACAGGAATATGAAATGTGCTACAGAACCTTGTTATTCCTTTTATTCTCAGGGGGTGAATGATTACAAAAATTCAGAATGAAATTTTATTACCCCTGAGTTGGTAGATGGATTACCTAAGATTTACTAGCTGTTTTAAAATCTTGATTGTGTTTGAAAACAGAAAAAGCGTTTTTAGTGCCTAGTTTGATCACTGTAGAAACTAGACACTGGTAGTTCAGCGGGAAAATGGGTGGGTGAGAATGAATACTCACTCAACTTAGTGATTTGTACTAAGCCTAACGCACCCACCCATTTTCCCGCTGTTTAATGTGGTTGCATGAATTTTCTGGATATTACAGACTCCTGTACATAAGTATATCTGTCCTAACTATCAATCTGAATTGAAAACTACTGAATGGATATTTTTGACAACTCTCTAGAATTCCAAATTCCACTGGCCAAAATCAACTCTTTGGTCCAGCTTATATGACAACATTATATCAAATAAAGAATATAATTACTATATTATGAGAATAATAATTACTCAATCCTCCTATACCGCAGTGCACTTTGGTTTCCAGTTCAGGAGTTTACCTAGGTTAGCCCCAAAATTATGTAATGTTAAAAAAATATATAAATAGCTAATATATCTATACTTGAACAAAACAGGTGGTGATATCAACCTATGCTATGATATATGACTACAATTTGTAGGTCCGCCGTTGGTGGTAGTTATTGTTTATGAAAAATGGAACGAATTCGCCAAAAATATTCTATACTCTGATGAATTCACTATGCAGTTGACTGACGAGTTCAATATGTTGTTGATGAAGACACATCAGCAGGATGATGCAGCCATGTACAGGGTGATGCAGTTAATCTTGGACAGGGTGATGCAGTCCTATCTGGTAGTATGAGGTGATGCAGGATGGTGTATGCAGAATGATGAAAATCTAGGGCCTCCAATCTGCCATGTAGTCCCTAATTTTTGGTGACCTTAGCACCTAGACCTGGGTCTGGATGTAGAGGTAGAGGGGCAATATACCCTAGTCGAAGAACCCTAAGAAAAAGGTCAAGCTTTCCGATTTTGTTCTACCGAAGAGGATGAGAGAAATAACAAAATCAAGGAGAGGAAAGATATGCACTGGAAAGATAAAATCCTAAATCTCATACCTTGGATGTTTTTCGGGTTCTTGGAGTGGTTGGAGTAGGTGCCACGTGGTCAGCCGTGCCTCTGAATCCCTCCAAATCGAGGAATGGTCCCAACAAATCTGATGGGTACCATCAAAAATAGGTTCTCTTCCTATTAATCCCAACACTAGTGGAAATATAAAAATCAAAAATATGTACAAGATGAAAAAGAACCTCTAGCTTACTTTTGACCGAGCTGGTACAACCTCTCCAATCAAAATGGTGCCTTCCGATCTTCGTTGGCAGATCTCTCACCGGAAGATCTGTCTTTTCAACAAAAAAAACTCCCCACACTGCATCAAATCATGAACAATCGTGGGCGGAAGGTAACCCCGCGAACCCAATGTGTCCGATTTTTCACCACCTCCAATCAACGAAAATGACTTTGTTTTAGAACAAAAACTAGCTATCCCAGCTGAAATACATGTAGATAGACGAGTTGGCCTTTTATTTTTAGTTGGAATTACTGATCTCCATTTCTGTTTGTTTTGATTTGAAACTTAGAATTTCAAAAACACTGACCTGCGCAGAACAAGACAAACCCAATGCGCATGGGCGTCATCGGTAGTGAACTCGTAGTGAATATGAATCTTCTTCCCCCTTTATGGGCAAATGTCCTATCGAGACATAACCTGCTCTAATCCCCTTTGTTCGGCACAAAATTGAGTTGTCGTGAAAGCGACGTACTGTTCATTCTTCTTGAATGAGGCTTACCATAATCGATAAATTCGACAGTCCGATAGTGTCAATGTATCTTTGTGACAGCGACCAAAGTAGAGAAGAATGTCACCTTCCAAAATAAGAAGACAGGGCTACCTATAGCTCATAATCAGTCAGTTACCATCTGTCAGTCGTCATCAATTTGACAGTGACATTTCCTATAACTAATGGATTCTTCATTATTAAAATTCAATAAATAATCAAATGATTATTCAAAATAACATCGTGGTAGCGAGAATAATCGTGATGGAGTATAAAATGCCTCGCTTGAATTCTAAGCCAAATACGATTCGAGGAAACCAGCTAAACAAAACGTCCTGATCTATGGTAATCATGAGCCAACAGTATTTTGTTTAACTGAACATCAATAATATCTACTATTTTTGTTGTCAGCAGAAATAAACAACCAAAATAAACGGCATATGAGTAAGAGAAATCATCTCAAGAACGATATGAATCAGTTCGACCTGAGCAATACCTCCATAAATCGATGAAAATTCGTTGCAGCGCACGTAAACAATAATAACTGGATCTGTATTCAGGTAGTATTTTCGTATTGGCCAGAACGAAGTGTAACAACCTAGATGAAATACGTGGTACACTGAATAGCATATGAGACAATAGGGGTGAACAATCTATTTATTTATTATTATAGTCCTTTATACCCTTGGAAATGATTACTTCATGACTCATAAAGTATTGAGTGCCCAGAGAAACTTTTCGGTCTTATATAGTTCTGAAAGAACGATAGGTACTCATCTATTATAGTTCCCATTTCCCAAGCTAGAACCCTCCATCGTTTACATGTCTACATCTATGATTGATGCTTATTGTTGCTTGATCTAAGCTAAATTTAAAATATAAGGCATATCACTGAATCACTGAACAATGATATGCGGCCTATGGCGCATCTGCATTCAATAATTTTTTTGATGCAATCAATTTATACCTACTATAGTACAGGGTGTGCCACTACATAAGTACGGCGAGGTACGATATTATGGAAACCATAAACCTTACAGCTTCGGGAGAAAAAATCTATCGACAAAATCGGCGATGAGAAATTGATTCGAAATATTTTGAAGTTCCTAAAATGAACACTAGCCCTTGAGTAGTAGGGTGAGGTCTGTCAAACCAACGCCATTTTCTTTCTAATGCCCCACTCTTGTTACATGTCGCAGCGCGCTGCGATCGTCAGTACCTTTCTGTCTATAGGTCAAGCATCAGTGGACAACGGCGTGTGCGTAAGTGTATGGAAATTCGCTAGTTATTTGAATTTTTGGTCTGTTGGACCCTAGCCGACTATTCGAGAAACTTTCGTAACATTGACAAATGGATTCATTTTCCAATTTTCCGTGGGAAATATCATACATAGAGTAAGTATTTCCATACTCAAAAGCTATAATATACAGGGTGAGTCATGACTAACCAGCCATAGCCCAATGGCGGAAAGAGGAGGTCAAGGTGAGTTGATATATATATAATAAAATATTTTTTGACTATTCTTTACAGAAATACAGGGCATTATTTGAATTCGGGGCAAAACTCCAATGAACGATATTTCAGGAACGTCTCGATGTTATCGGCTGAAATTCACTAGCAACTTACCTCTAATGACACTCCACAAGATGACGTACTATGAATGAAAAATTCCAGATCCGGACTTGGAGAACTCATTTTCTCTTTAGATGTCGAAATGTTGACCTTCTGGATCGGATTTTTCGAAAACTCTTATCAGAATCAGAAAGATCAGGAAAAATACTACAAGTATGGCTTTTCAATTCGTACGGCACACTTCGATCGTTCTGGTAAAAAAATATCAAACAAAATACCGATGAATTTTTCTTCGATTTCGTCCGGGCATATCACTCTCTACATTCGACTACTAGTAATTAAATCAAATTGTTCCCTGTAAAGATTCAACAGCACACTTGAGAAAAGGTATAATTCAATAAAAAAATCAGGACGGGACTTGATTTTGGAAAATAACAATAATAATTTCCGAAAAAGATTTGTCAGAATCTTAATATTAACCAAGATTCTCAAAATGTCCTCCTCCAATTTCTAAACATTTTCTGCATCTCTTCTTCGGGAGACCTCTTATGGCTTTTCCAATAATTTGCCTATTATATTTCTGATTATATCTGCAGCTGTAACTATCCTCTCCCTCAGTTCGTCTCTGGTGTTAACTTCAGTCTGATAGACCAATTTTTTCATATGCCCCCAAAGAAAATAGTCCAAAACTGTGAGATCAGGAGACCTAGGAGGCAAAGAATGAGGGCCGCTACGACCTATCCAGCGGTTAGGAAAATGGGTGTCCAGGTATTCTCTCACTTGTATTGAGAAATGTGGAGGTGCCCCATCCTATTCCTACCTATCCTTTACTTTCAATAGGATGGGGCACCTCCACATTTCTCAATACAAGTGAGAGAATACCTGGACACCCATTTTCCTAACCGCTGGATAGGTCGTGGCGGCCCTCATTCTTTGCCTCCTAGGTCCCCTGATCTCACAGTTTTGGACTATTTTCTTTGGGGGCATATGAAACAATTGGTCTATCAGACTGAAGTCAACACCAGAGACGAACTGAGGGAGAGGATAGTTACAGCTGCAGATATAATCAGAAATAATAGGCAAATTATTGGAAAAGCCATAAGAGATCTTCCGAAAAGATGCAGAAAATGTATAGAAATTGGAGGAGAATCTTGATTAATATTAAGATACAGACAAATCTTTTTCGGAAATTATAATTGTTATTATCCGAAATCAAGTCCGGTCCTGGATTTTTTATTGAATTATACCTTTTCTCAAGTCTGCTGTTGAATCAATCCAGGAAAAATTGATTTAATTACTTTTAGTCGAATTTAGAGAGTGATATGCCCGGACGAAATCGAAGAAAAATTCATCGGTATTTTGTTTGATATTTTTTTACCAAAACGATCGAAGTGTGCCGTACGAATTGAGAAGCCATACTTGTAGTATTTTTCCTGATCTTTCTGATTCTGATGAAAGTTTCCGAAAAATCCGATCCAGAAGGTAAACATTTTGACATCTAAAGAGAAAATGAGTTTCCCAAGTCCGGATCTGGAATTTTTTATTCATAGTACGTCATCTTGTGGAGTGTCAGTAGAGGTAAGGTGCTAGTGAATTTCAGCCGATAACATCGAGACGTTCCTGAAATATCGTTCATTGAAGTTTTGCCCCGAATTCAAATAATGCCCTGTATTTCTGTAAAGAATAGGCAAAACATATTTTTTTACATATATATCAACTCACCTTGACCTCCGCTATCCGCTATTAGGCTATGGCTGGTTAGTCATGACTCACCCTGTATGTATAATAATATATGTATTATATATGTATAATAATATATATATTATATATATAGTGATTTTTTGGCATTTTATTTTCTTTTTCAGATTTGAGTGATCGATCCTTACCTGAAAGAAATTCAAAGATTACAGCAGCTCCATGAAGTAGAAGAAGAGAATATTGATTTGGAAAGCGAGCCAGAGTCAGACCGGTGCGAAGAAAGTGACCACAATACCGACACTGAGGAAGAATTGGAGCGAGAATTGAGAACATAATTGGAGGAAGAAATGGCGGAAGAACCTGTAACTCCAGATTATTTTGAAGCTACTACGGGAAACCGGAGGTACTTTTATCATGCAAAAGCTGGAGTATGCTGGCGAAAACATGCACCTCCAAATAATGTTCGAACCAGAAGTTGTGATATAATTCCATACGTACCAGGTACAAAAGGAAATGCTCGTCAAGCTGTTGATCCTTTAGAGTGTTGGAAATGTTTTATTGATGACAATATCCTCGTAACCATTGTACAAAACACAAACATCTTCATTTCTAGAGTGAGAACAATTATGCAGATTCGACTGATGCCAGACCTACGAATACTGTCGAAATAAAGGTATTGATTGGTCTATCATACCTAGCTGGGATTTTCAAAGCAGGCCGCAGCAATTGCAAATGATTTTGAACTACTGATGGAACAGGTGAAGAGGTGTTTCGAGCTACTATGGCCCACAGACGATTTGTATTTTAGCTTCGTTGTCTGCGTTTTGACGACGTGAATACCAGAGAAGAAAGAAGAACCATAGACAAACTTGTACCAATCAGAGATGTTTTTGACCAATTCAATCAGAAATGCAAGCTAAATTACATTCCCGGATCTTACTTGTCATCGAACGAGGTGCTTTTTGCAATCCGTGGAGGTTGCGGATTCCATTGTACCACTCTTAGGTACGGTTGATGCCACAATGTATTGAGTAAGAAGAAGAGTTTTTATCATACAGCACTCTTTCTCACCGACTGGACCGTGTACCCAATTACAAATTCGAAGTATTTCCCACAATATTTTTAAAACTCGGGATTGGGCGGGCGGGAGTGATCTCCTCGGACGAGGCGCCTCATATAATTTCGATCGAACTTCACGGTAAGTTTTTTTGATCGTTAAATTATATTTCGGCACCTCATCCTCGTTTCAGCTAGGTAGATATTCAGAGTAATGTAAAAATATTGTGGAAGTTGGATCCAGATCAAAATGAACCAGCAAAACTTTATTCAAAATTGAAAGTTGACAGCTCGATTATATCATATTTTTAGTCTTATTGAAGACTGCCTTAGTGAATGCCCCCAGAATTTTTGTTGATAGGGCGATTGTAAAACTTGGCAAAAACGGATGATTCCTTAGACCATCCCGCCCCTCTTCTGATTATATCCCATGATATGCCTAGTCGTGCTGCTTCAGATGTGGCAGCATGACGTGTGGAGTATGCAGAAAACATTTCCTGCTGCTGCCATCTCATGTTTTATCCATCTCGATATGGTATCTTTTGAAGCTCGCTTGAAAGGTTTCCTCGTCGACAAAAACAAGAAAGGCTCTTGTAGTATAAATACTTAGAGTAGTCTCAATGACGAAGTACCTAGGTCTGCGGTGAGCAAATGTGTATTTTTGATATCAGTTTGTAATAGAGCATAAATACCTAATAGTCTAGTATTAGTCTATACAACAGTCTGTATATTACACAACAGCTCTGTCTCTAGTCTTTTTCGGCCGATCTTTCGATGGACTGGGATCTGTAGATAAGCATACTTGAGATCAAAGGTTTCCATATAGTTGTTTCTTTCAATCATTTTCATGACTGTTCTACTGTCCTCCATTTTGAAATGGGTTGGATCAATATATTTTTTAGTTCTTTCAGATTAGGGATGAACCTTGCCTTACCATTGGATTTTTTTATCAAAAAACATAGTGATACAAACTCGGATACTGATCAAAATCAAGAAGGTGATTTACTTCTTACATCAATTCCCTGCATTCATTTTCAGAATGATTCCCACTGTGTTACAAAGCCTTTGGCTTTTTAACAACAGGAATCTGGTAACCAGATATCCATTTCAGTATTTCTGGATGTGGAGATAGGATGGACTTCCATTGATTTTTGAAAAACCTCAAACTACCTGCAAAGAGAAAAAAACTTACCGTCGGTGATTCGGCAAAAGCACGTCTCCGACAAAATATTCGAATTTGAGGTTTTGGTGTCATTTGACAGCTAACCTCATCGCGCGCCTACTGGCAAAATATCATAAACGACAAAAAATTTTTGGCGGTTCAATTTAACGAAAAACAAAAACACGTATCTGATTCGGGAAAAATGTTTATGCAAAAACACGTATCTGTATAGAATCATATAGAATCCAATGGTGTTGTTGATGGTCGTGTGTTAGTGCAACGAATAAACGTGGTAAGTGGTCACAGTTAATTTTATTAATTCTGCTCATAGCTTCTCAACTAGTCAATGTACAATAAATGCAGAGATAGACAGTCAATTGATGATTATATTTGGAAATACAACAGTATTTCGAACATTTAGCTGATAAGTGTTTTTGCATGTATCAATGTAGTCTCGTTACTTACAGATACGAGTTTTTGCATCATGGATTGGAACAAACCTTTAACCCAAAAACAATTAGAGGACCTAATCGATGATGAATCGTTTATCGATTTCGAAAAAGATTCACAAGATAGCATTGATACATCTACTGAAGATAAAGAAAATTGTTCAGATGAGCATATGAATCCAGAAACACTGTATGATGTTGATAAGAATTGCAGTGATGATCAACTATTAGCTGCTGCTAAAGCAACTTCATATGGACAGTAATGATGTTACTGATGTTACTAGAAGTATTGAAGACTCTGCTGAAATAAGATCACCACGAATTCAAGCTCATGAAAAAAAATCTGATCATGATGAGCACGACTACAATATGGAAGAACCTATGGATTCTAGTCAGAGAAATAATATAACTGAAGCAGCAAACAATGGAGAAAATGAAGAAGAGAGACATTCAGGAGGAACAGCAACAAGTTCAAACAATGGAGACAATGAAGAAGAGGAAAACTTCTCAGAAGAAACAGCAACAGATTCAAGTAATGAAGAAAATGAAGAGGAGATAAATCAATCCGAAGAGACAGCGACTGGTCCGACCACGCCAAGTGAAAAAAAAATGTTGCAGTCTAAGTGTGCTCGAAAAAAATATAGATATTACAGAGAAAAGGGAAAGAAGTACAAAGGTTACAAAAAAGATAATGGAAAATTCTCTGCGACAATTGATCGACCAAGGAGAGTGATGCTTCCAAAATGCAGTTCCAAACTGTGCATGATAGCAAAAAATCGCCATTGCTCTGAATTCAGTGAAATAATAAGACAAACAATATTCGATAAGTTCTGGACCTTGACATGGGACATGAAGAAAACTTATGTTTCTACACTTATTGACGTTAAGGAAACTAAACGTCCTATCACCGAAAATTCTAGAAGAGCGCATTCCTTTGAGTATCATTTGAAATATCGTACAAAAATCTTACAAGTTTGTAGGAAGACTTTTTTAAACACTTTGGGTTTAAAAGAGAGCATGGTACATAAGTGGTGTATCAAAGCTGAGTCGGGCATGCATATCGGAAAGGATGACATAAATCTACCCCTGAGAAGAAGAATAACGGAGGGCAAAGCATCATCCCTGAAAGCAATGACAGATTTTCTGAAATCTATACCTAAAATGGAGTCGCACTACTGTCGCTCAAGTACTTCTAAACTTTATGTTGAACCCATTTATCAAAGTAAAATGGATCTTTACCGTGCTTATAAAATATATTGTCAAGATATAGTAGTAGAGCCAGTGAAACCTTCAAGATTCAAGAAGGAAATGGATAATCTGAATATCGCGATTCATTCTCCAAAAAAAGACCAATGTGACTTGTGTGTTGGTTATCAAACAAAAAATATAGATGAGGAAGTGTATCAGTCTCACATCAGACGAAAAAATGAAGCCAGGGATGCAAAAAGTGAAGACAAGGCGTTGGCTCAAGGAAATCCAGAAGAGATAGCGGTAATGACAATGGATGTTCAAGCGGTCAAATTGGCACCACTATTACAAGCTTCAGCAATTTATTTCAAGACCAAACTATGTGTCCATAATTTTACAATGTATGACTTGGTTACTAAAGATTGTCATTGCTACTTATGGCATGAAGCCGAGGGAGGGTTAGAAGCAAACATTTTTTGTTCTATTATCTATAAACACCTCCTGAATTACTTGGATCATAATCCAAGAACGAAGAGGATAATTTTATATAGCGATGGCTGCGGCTATCAAAATCGGAATAATTGCTTGGCCAATACTATTCTGCATATTGCCGATACTAGGAAAATTGTTATCGAACAAATTTTTTTTGAGAAGGGACATACGCAGATGGAGGTCGATGGGGCTCATAGTCTGATAGAAAGAAAACTCAAAAATCAAGTTATAAATCTGCCTCCTGACTATATTAGGTTTTGTGAATCAGCTCGACAGACTAAACCTTTTAAGGTCCATTACTTGAGTAATGAATACTTCTTGAACTCCTCAGCCATAACATATTACAATACCATTCGACCTGGAATAAGGAGATTAGATCCAGTGATAGCTGATATCCGTTGCCTCAAATATGAGGAACGGACATAAGTTTCAAAATTAATCATACAGATGAATATAAGTTATTACGAAACAAATCTAAAATAAATACGAAGGAAATCACAAAATTGTACAAGGGAAATCTGAAAATCAAGAAAGAGAAGTGGAATCATCTGCAGGCTCTCAAGTCTGTTTTACCAAAAGACACGCACTCATTCTATGATTCACTGCAATATCAGAATTAATTATTATGATCTATCATTTTTTATCTATTATGAAGGGTTATTATTATTTTCATAACATTTTAGTACCAATTCATTGTTGAAGTAATAATGTACTCACTAAAGTTTTATTTGGTCATTTCGTGTTTTATTGATAGTTCTTGATAACCAGAAGCCTTTCAATAGTAGTATTTTGACTCCCTATTACCTATATCATTTATTTATTTCAAAATATCAACATACGAAAATTCATTTCGTGAGTGATCTGATGAAAAATAAGGATTAGAACCACTTCTTGTATATCTATGTATGTATTGCAAAACCACGTATCTGTAAAAAATCTTGAAGCAAAATCAAGTATCTGACATATACAAAAAAAAATCAAAATTTTTCCCTGAATATCGATGTAAATCGAGTATTTGATTTTTTTACAATTCATATTCGGAATACTGGAATGTCACCACGTTTTTTCCACATTATATACAGTTTTATTGCTCTCCTGTGAAATTTGCTTTTAGTCAGATACGTGCTTTTGCCAAATCACCAACGTTACCTTCTTATCTACTTCCGAGTGGGAGGCTGATAATGTTTTTTGGTTTGGAGATATTGTCCCTTCTGTCTGTGATCTCTCCTGTATCCAGACGGGCCCCTCCAGTATAAGAATCACCTCTTTTATATGTACCACTACCTGATGAGCTTGAACTTGGTAGTTGATTTCTAGGCTTCTTGAATACAGTATCTGTTTTCGGTTTGAGATCTATAACTGATCTCTCAACAGCTTTTGCTGTTTTTATACGCTCACCCGGGTGTGATCCAAATAACAGCTCCTCAATAGGTGCTGCACTAGTCAGCTCTTTGACAGTTTCACTCAACGTAGGTGTCATGAGGGCTCTCCTAGTCAGTGACATATTGTAGTGAATATTTGTCAACAATTTTCCTGACTCACTAAGAAGGCCAAGAACTGTGTTCTTGTTTTCTTCATTATCCTCTTCCTTCAAGAGGATGTTGATACCAGCCCCTAGGGCAGCAAGGCCCTTTCCTAGCTGGCTCTGTTTCAGCTGTTGAAACTTTTCTTTCTTATGTGTATTTGAAGGTATAGCCTTCAGAATTTCAGGCTTTATATCTGGGGCCTTCAACAATGTTGAATTTGTTGGAGACAAATGTAGCTCCATTAGCCTTTCTCTTTCTCCTTCATCAAGCCATTCCACATTCCATAGGTGATGGTGGTGTTCCACCAATCGGAGAGGAAGGTGGTGTTCCTCATTTGAACTTTCTGGACTTTCCAGACTATAGGAGGAGGCTTGGCTATAACTAGCAGCTGATTGATTACTGCGAACAGAGCGAGCGGTATTCCGCTCTATTTCGGCTTTCAGAGCAACCAATTCCTTAGAGAGACGCTCCAACTCCTGTTTTAGAAGGGTATCGCGATCGCGAATGTTTTCGCTTTCGGTTTCTCCGATCGCTTTTGTTATGCTTCCCCATTTATCTAAAAAGAGGAAAATATCAATATTAAATTAAAAAGATCAAATATTTCGAAAAAATCAAACAAGGAAAGAAATGTCATGGCACCAACGCGTACACAAAAAAGCGTAATGGCGTACACGGTCCAGTCGGTAACAAAGAGTGCTGTATGATAAAAACTCTTCTTCTTACTTAATACTAATTCCGGTGCTCTGCACCGCCGATATTGTTACAGCTATCCTGACCACGCCAACGGAGGAAGGAGCCAAGAGCTGGTTAGTGAGCTCCGCATATTTCCCAGGCGAGGAGGCTTGCCCACCACCGCAAATAGGCGAAGTAATCGCATACGCGGCCAAGGAAAACCTCCAACTGATCCTTGGATGCGATGCAAATGCACACCATACTCTATGGGGAAGCACAGACATCAATGCAAGAGGTGAGTCACTACTAGACTTTATACTAACAAAAAGGTTATTAATAGCTAACGTAGGAAATAAACCAACCTTTGTCACTGCAACAAGAAAAGAGGTATTGGACATTACACTTTCGACAGAAAAAGCATGTGATAACATAGCAAATTGGCACGTATCCGAGGAGCCTTCATGCTCCGACCATAGACAGATCAGATTTGATCTAGTTACCCTCCCTCGAACCTCAATCACTTACCGAAACCCCAGGGAGACAGACTGGGATAGATACCTATTGTCACTCAGCGATGCTCTCGAAGGAGATATGGTAGAAATTGAGGATGACAAAAGCCTTGAGAGGTCAGTAAACCTAGTAAGCAAGGCAATACTTGCAGCTTACGAGGTTAGCTGCCCTGAAAAAACAAGGCAACAGAATAACAAAACAGTCTGGTGGAATAAACACTTAGAAACCCTCAGAAGGGAAGTGCGTAGGCTATTCAACAGGGCAAAAACCAACCAAGACTGGGCTGAATATAAGGCTACACTTACGCAGTACAACAAAGAGATCAGAAAGGCAAAAAGGCAATCGTGGAAGAAGTTCTGTGAGGAGGTAATGGATACCCCCACATGTTCTAGAACCCACAAAGTGTTGGCGAAGGAGGGTACTGTAAATCAAGTAGGTTTCTTGAAAAAGGAAGATAATACCTACACAACAACCTTTGAGGAAAGTATATCAATGCTAATCGAGGCACACTTTCCGGCCGCAACAATTCTAAACGAGCCAGTGGCGGGGAACAGTCCGCCAAGCAAGCTGAAAAGGCCAAATGCCTCGGACTGGAGACTAGCCACAGAGATAACAAGGCCAAACAGAATAAGGTGGGCTATAAGCAAATTTCAACCATTTAAATCTCCAGGAGAGGATGGAATCTACCCCATCCTACTCCAAAAGGGGCAGTAAATACTAATTCCAAATCTATGTAGAATATTTAAGGCCTGCATAGCTATGCGATACATACCTAGTGAGTGGCAGAAGGGAAGAGTCATTTATATACCCAAGGTAGGGAGACTGAATGACATGACGCCCAAGTCATACCGTCCAATCTGTCTAGTGTCCTTCCTGCTCAAAACTTTAGAAAGACTAATAGACAGATACATCAGAGATGAGGTTTTATTAACAAACCCCCTCAACGAGCGACAATACGCGTATCAGCCGGGCAAGTCGACAGACTTGGCACTGGATGATCTAAACAGGCTACTAACAAAATCCTTGGAGGACAAAGAGATAGCAATGGCGACATTCGTAGACATTGAGGGTGCTTTCAACAATGCATCTACAAAGTCAATTACCAAAGCTCTAGAAAAGAAAGGGGTTCCATCCCTCCTGTGTCGATGGATAAACGCCAGCTTGGAAACAAGGGTAATTATATCATCCATTGGCGAAACCACAGTCACAGCTAGAACAGGTAGGGGCTGTCCGCAAGGAGGGGTGTTATCACCTCTCCTATGGGCTATCCTGGTAGACGAATTACTGAAGAGGCTAACATCCAAAGGTATGCATTGCTTAGGGTACGCCGACGATGTTGCGATTATTGCAAAAGGCAAATTCGCAGGAACAGTCTCGGAACATACCCAAACTGCTCTAAACATAATTAACAAGTGGTGTCAAGAGGAGGAACTAACTGTGAACCCTCTTAAAACCACGATAGTGGTTTTTACTAAGAAGAAAGTACTGAGAGGGCTGAAGCCACCAGTTCTTAACGGGGTAGAAATTCCAATTGCACAAGAGGTAAAATACTTGGGAGTCATCTTCGACCACAAGCTGACATGGAATCAACACCTACAGAAAATAATCCAGAAAAGCACGATAGCCCTCAACCTGTGCAGAAGAATGTGCGGGAAAAACTGGGGGTTAAAACCAAAAATGATCATATGGCTATATACCAGGGTTATTAGACCAATGATAGCATATGGTTCGGTGGTATGGTGGCCAAAGACTCGGCAGGCTGGGGCGACCAAAAGGCTAAGTGGCATTCAAAGGCAAGCCTGCCTGGCAGCCACGGGAGCTATGAGGACAACCCCAACAGCCGCCTTAGAAGTCTTGCTGAACCTACCGCCACTTCACGTCTACATACAAGGCGAAGCCAGGTCAGTCACCAATAGATTGACCAGAGGGCAAACGCCCATAAGCAGACTGCACGGTAAGATGTACAACGAACTATACAAAGAGTTGGAAACCGACCCGATAATGGGAATGCCATCGGACGAGATGCTTCCCAAGTATAGCTTCGGTAACCAATTTAAGACTGTTATAACAGACAGAGAGGCATGGAAGGGAGGTCCTCCAATTGATGCAGAAATGGCCTGTTATACAGACGGCTCAAAAACCGATGAAGGTGTAGGAGCAGGAATATATATAGCCAAGCCAAAGACAAGAGTCTCACTGAGCTTAGGTAAACACGTGACGATATTCCAGGCAGAAGTTGCAGCAATACATCAGTGTGCAGGAGAGTTAATAAGGCAAGAGTTTAAGGAAAAGACCATCGCCATTTACTCCGACAGCCAAGCGGCTATAAAAGCAATCAGCTCCATGCAGATCAATTCCAAACTCGTCTGGGACTGCTTGGAAACCCTACAAGAGCTGGGCAGTCAAAACAGACTGTACTTAGCCTGGGTACCAGGCCACACAGGCTACAAGGGCAACGAAGAGGCTGACTCACTAGCCCGAGAAGGAGCAAGATGTGCTCCTATCGGTCCAGAACCTTTCTGTGGTATAGCGAAAGCGCTGCAAAGAACAAATAACAGCACTTGGATGAAGAAGCAGTCTCGAGAATGGTGGAACAAGGCGCCGGGAATGAGACAGGCCAAAGAGTTCATTAAAGAACCATTGCCAAAATTCACGGAGTACCTACTAAGCCAGAATAGGAGAACAACAAGGATCTTGGTTGGGCTCCTGACAGGGCACTGTAGACTCAACAAACACATGAACAACATCGGATTGGCGGACACAACCATATGCAGGTTTTGCCAAGAAGATGAGGAAACCTCAGCACACATACTGTGCTACTGCGAAGGCCTGACTAGGCTGAGGTTTTCGACGATAGGGGAGGAAAAACCACAGCCCTCTCAATATATGGAGGACCTGAGGTCTGGCCTATGGAGTCTAGTAATAAGGATGGGTTTAGACAAGGAACTCTAACATAACATGAGGGCACACACAATAGATCTGTAAAGGTCGCAGTGGAGAGGCTCCTAGTAGCACATGAGCCCCATATCAATCTAATCTAATCTAATCTACTTAATACATTGTGGCATCAACCGTACCTGAGAGTGTTAGTACCGAACAAACCCGCCAAATATGGTATAAAAGTATTTTCCTTGGTGGATGCCAGATGTTTTTACACGGTAAAAAAGTATATTTCGGAACTCAGCCTCCGGGACCATATTGCGTTAGTACCAAAACCACCGATTAAGTTGAAAGAATGTGTGCGCCTTTGTTTGGAACGAGTAGAAATATAACCATGGATAATTGGTTTACAAGTTACGAAATTGTGAAACGCATGCTAGAGCAGCACAAAATCACAATTGTTGGAACAATTCGCAAAAACAAAAGGGAGATTCCAAAAGAACTTATTGATCCCAGCAGACCACAGTACTCGTCTATTTTTGCATTTCCCAAATCCATGACTTAGCCTCATATAAACAAAAAAAAAAGTTGTGACGGTGTTATCATCTTTTCACTATGATGACTCGATTGACGAAGGTTCTGAAGATGCTTGTAAGCCCAATATTATTACATTGTATAACATCACAAAAGCTGGAGTTGACTCAGTCGATCAGAAATGTGCAGCATATAACGCAAGCAGAAACACCCGCAGATGGCCAATGGTAATTTTTTTCAATTTGCTCAACATTGCAGGCATAAACTCTTACGTAATACATAAATATGATGCAAGTGCAGAGGACATAATTTCCCAGTGAAGATTGTTTCTGAAAGCAATTGGCTTAGCCTTGGTGAGAGATAACATGCTGATAAGAGCAAGAGACCCTCATTTACAAGAAGATATCAGAAATATCGCACAAAAATTGAGTGGAGTACATGCAGATCCAGAGACTCCGCGTTCAAATACACGAGGTCGTTGCGCCTACTGCCCAAATCGTAAAACACGGTATTTTTGTGTCAAATGTCAAAAATGACTATGCTTAGAGCATGTTGAACCGTTTTGCAAAGAATGCCACGAAAATGGAAATGAGAATTAGGGTGGTTTTCTTACTGAATGTGAGATAAATACATTTTTCTACTCACATAACTAAAATGGCGTTTACCGTACGGATATGTACCACGCTAGATGATCGATTAATAACGGATTGACGATCTTTGATTTATTCAAAATATTAAACACGTTACCATGGCAACACGATTTCTTAAACACATTACCATGGCAACACAGTTCATTAAACACACCTTCAGTCGTGTTGATTGTTACCTGACTGGCCTGTCAATTGTAAGAGCTGTCAAATTTCATTTTCGAATTTTGTGAAAATCAGACTTTTTCAAACAATTTCTGTTCTTATCAGTTTTCTCATCGAAAATGTATGCAGTTGCAGACGAAAGTGACAGTGAAATCGAAAATGTTCCAATTGGTACACCACCAGAAATAATACATGCAGCAGCCACAGCTTCGGACAAATTGCTACCACAAAAATCTCGGAGTCAATACGAACGCGCATACAATCTTTTTATGGACTGGCGGAGAAAGAAACAAACAATTTCATTCTCAGAGAATGTTTTACTAGCATATTTCCAAGAACTCTCTGCAAAAATAAAGTCCTCATCTTCATGGGCAATTTATTCTATGTTGAGGATGACGATTAATGTGAAACACAATATTAATGTAAGCAGATATGCAAAGTTGTGTGCATTTCTGGAACGCACATCAGATGGATACAAACCTAAGAAATCAAAAACTTTGACCCCCAACAAATCAAAGAGTTCTTATCTTCTGCGCCAGATGAGAATTTTTTATTTACAAAGGTAAGCAAGCTATTTTCCAGTGAACTGGACCATCTACAACCAATATTACGTACGTGTTTTGTTGGTTCCATAAAATTTGTTGCATGTTATCATGTATTATGGTCTTATTGATTTTTTTGCAGGTTGGGCTAATATTTGGAATAATGGGAGCTTGTCGGAGAGAGGAATTATGGAAAATTGAAACAACTCATGTTCAGGACATGAATACTGCACTTCTGGTGCATATTCCTGACACAAAAACCAAAACTGAGCGTCAATTCGTTATTGGTGATAGTTTCCATGAGATATGTTAGAAATATATGGAACTCCGCCCACCAAATGTAGGAAATAATCGATTTTTCTTGAACTACCAGCGAGGAAAATGTACAAAGCAAGCAATTGAAATAAATAAAATTGGCAATATCCCAAGTCAGATAGCAACATTTTTAAATCTGCCAAATCCGACTTCATATACGGGGCACTGTATGAGACGATCATCAGCAACAATTATGGTAGATTCCGGTGCGGATATAACTGCTCTGAAGCGCCATGGGGGGTGGCGATCCACTACTGTTTCAGAAGGTTATATAGATACTTCCATAAATAATGAAATAGAAACAGCTTAAAAAATTGGTGATGCAGTTCAAGGCATCAGTTCTGCAACCGTAACCACAAATTTTGACATCAACGATGAAATAAGAGAGATCAACTCACAAAATGGAAGTGATACTAACATCAATATGAATAATATTATGTATGAAGCCAGTGGTGGAAATCTGGAAAATACTCACTTTGGGGAGAAGAGGTTGATATCATTCAGTAACTGCCAGAATGTATCTAATATTACCGTTAATGTTTATCTGCCCAAATAGAAATTCTGATTATTATTTATTGTAAGTTCATATTAAAAATGAAAAATATTATCATATGCTGTTTCAATAGATGTGTTCGTAGAAAAAGTATAGTATGTAACGCGTTTATAAACTCTTCTAGACACTCGTTTGTTAAACACTCGCTCCGCTCTGCTCCGCTCGTGCTTAAAATACTCGTTGCTAAAAGGACGTTTATAACACTTGTTACATAATATACTATTTTTGTTACATTTTTTCTTTTAGTTTCTTCAGAATGTTTTTAATGTTAGTATTAGGTGGTATTAGGTAGTATTAGAATATGAACTAAATAAAGATTGTTCATGTACCAAATAGTTTTACTCTTGATTTTCAGAATGTATTTTGTGAAATAAAAACTGGGTCTCATAGACCCTACCCGACTTTTCATGTAATTTGCATGTACCCGATTACTCAAGGGCTAGGGGGCGAAGTTACTATGATACAACGAGAAATTCGATAACGGTACCTAATGAAAAGATCATTAATTTATATAGTTGTTTTCGTTTCCAGACTCTTTTTCGTATCTTCAATAATAATGGTGGGGGAAGCTTTTGAACAAAATATTTTTCAAATTGCTGTATCTTCCATACCTTTCATCCGAATTCAATCAACTTGGGCTCGTTTGAAAGATAATTTCATACTGATTCGAAAAATGACGTCCTTTAAGCTGCGTACTTTACTCGTTTCATTGAATTTATTTCATTATAAATTCGGTACAGTTTGTTTTGTATTTCCATTGTGAAACCTACTTTACTCATGCACTTGTATGATACATGCAAATATTTTCAGTCATGCCTAATAATGCGATAAGACAAATTGTTGCTGATGCAACAACCGCAATTGAAAATGACGATGATGACGACTTTGAAAATCTGGTTAATCGAACCCGAAGGCATTTCCGGAGAAACGTTTCAACCAGCAGAAGAGGAAGAAGAGCTGTTCCTGAGTTCAAGAGGAAAAACTTACTATTAAAATTGAGTAATAGTGGATATTGTCCTATCAGGGCAGAGTGTGAAATGCTCACAAGTATTGGTTCAGGTAATTGATATTATTATATATACTGGCAATATTGTAATTGAATTTTGTATGATGTGTTTTGGAAGCTGACACATCGCATAAATTTGTTATTATATTTCACTCTCATAGAGGGCGCTAGTTACATGGTTCGTACCGAGTAGTTTTCAACATAACTCTCTTGAGGTTAGATTTTTCAATCCGAATTTGATGTGAACTAGAACATCATTCAATTTTACACCAAAATGGTGTCAAATTTTCGTCTGATACTAGCAAAATTATACACTGATATATGCAATCAAATCGATGTAGCAACCAAGATTACGGGAGGGGGGGTAAATTGTTTTCGGGTCACCCGGTATATTATTATATAGTGAGAATAAACCCACCGTCAAATCCTCATAATGTCCCCCAGAATGAACTAAGAATTTCTTCAGCATATCGGGACCATCCTGAGAATGTTCCCAAGAATATACGAAGAACATTCTCAGCGAGTATATATTCTGAGAGTCTTCCTAAAGATATAAGTTCCAAGAATATTCTGAGGATGCTTTCACAATCTTCTAGAAGTGATCAAAGAATTGTTCGATGTATCGATATAATAATATATACAAAGTGAATAATTGTTCAGATTATAATAACGTTTAAATTTCTCCTTGACTGGAAACTCGGTTGGAAATGAGTTTTTCGAAGAAATTTGAGAATTTTTCTGGAAATATTCAACAGAAAACAAATACTTTTCTAGCTTATGATGATTACTCTCGAAATCTATATAACTAATAGGCAGGGTTTCAATTCTACCTCAGGCAGCACAGAATATGATTAATATTCTCTCTGATAACGTTCAAATATACTTATTTCAGAATATTGCGATAGAATGTTATTCTCAGAATATTCTCCTCGATCGAATATTCTGAGAATATTCAGAATAGTATCAAAAAATACAGGGTGAGTCATGACTAACCATGCAGCCATAGCCTAATGGTGTCAAGGTAAGTTGATATATATGTGAAAAAATATATTTTGCGTAGGTATTTGTAACAGAAATACAGCAATACATCAGGGCTCTATGCTTTCGATTCAGTATCTACTGACATTTAATCAGAACAGATACAGGGTGGTTCAAGATTCAAAATTCTGATCACCCTGTATCTGTTTCAAATACTTCAGCACAAACTGAAAATATGTAGGATACAAGAATGAAAATAACGTGCCTATATAATAAGTTACACTGCACCTAGTTCTTGGTTTCAGTTCCTTAATGAAGTTTGTTTGTTTCATGAATAAATGAATTATAAATGACTTGTTATTTGAGGAAGGCGGAAAAATCATATGTTGTATAATATGGAGGGAAATGCGTTTTTCTCTTTTGAATCATTACTGACTGCCCTCCGCTACGCGTAAACTTCGGCCCTGGAAGGAAAAGTGTTACACTTCGTTTTTACCTAACGAAAATACTGCTAGAAATCAAATCGAGATGGTTTTGTTTACGTACTTTTCTCTCAGATTTTCATTTGTTTATTCATCAGTTGTCGTTGATATATCCTATTTGCAATCTCAAATAGTTTATACAGTTTATTGTCGTAAATCAGTTCTCTTATTTAGCTCCTGAAAACAAAATAGTCTCTCGAGTTTCTATTAGACAAGGTCTGTTGTCAGTGCTTACCGTGGTTCGCGATTCTGGTTTCGAATATTTATTCACGCTGTTGTTTTTGTGGGATGATAGCCAGTCTTCTTCGATATGTTCGAGCGCACGGATATTCAACAGTTTAGCGAGGATCATTTCACTATTTTAGTTATCAGTCGATTTATCATATTGTGCTCGTTGTTTACATTTTCAGTCAATAATATTGAGCGAGGTATCACTGTCAGAATCTTTATCACTGTCAGATTGTTGACTACTGACAGTTGACCGATATTTGCGAGCTGCTCTGCTTTATTTTGAAAGACAATGTCATTATTTTTATGATTCTCCGTACTTTTAGCAGTTGCTAACATCTGTCATTGACAGCAGTTCATTTTTCATCGATTTTTGAATGGCCCTCAAAATTGATTGATTATGGAAGGACTAAGCTCAGCATGATGTCGGGATTTTTGTCAAAATAGTGATTTGTTGTTAAATCGGATAGTAGGTGTGATAACCCTAGTGTTTATGTCTCGTTCGATGAAGTCGAGCATCCATCGAAAAAGAAGAAGATTGCGTCATGGGTCGACGTAGTTCCGAGGTCATGTCTGCGCATGTCTCCGTTTGAATATTGTGGTCGTGGCAAAACGGCTTTAACCGCCGAAAAATCAATTTCCACGAAAACTAAATGGAAAATGGTTAACATTCACTAATATCGGGTAAATTAGGTATTTTCTTGTTGGAGCTAGGATATTCTCTCATCTTTCTGTGGTGGTGAAATACCATCTACAGTGTGTTCGCGGGAAAATCTCCCACCAACACTTTCCTGAGGTATGGGGCGTTTTTGAGATAAAGACCGATCTTCCGGTTGAAGGACGGCCCATCATCTTCACGAGATATCTCGCCATTTTTCCTGGAGAAGGTTGATCCAACTCGTGTGACAAGTAAGCCAGAGATTCGATTTCGCATTGTACATATTTTGATTTATTCTTTCTCCATTAGTGTTGGGATTAATTCGATTCGAATTCTCATTTCGTGGTGACCAATTTTGGTTTTGGTACCATACCTCAAATTGGAGGGATTTAAGGCCGAAAGCCACGAGGCTGACATCAGCCGATCAAGAACCCGACCACCATCACATCAGGTATGGAATTTAGTCTTGATTATTTTTCGAGTGGCACACAACCATTTTCTTTTTTTTTATCGTTTAGGGTTCTTATTCTCCTGGAATTATCTCCTGGCTTCCGATCTGCGTCATCCACCGGTTTGGCCTTCTTTTTTTTTTTGCAAGCCCCAAAGGAGAGCCTGCTGATGAACAAGCAACCCTAAGAATCCCCTGTATAGTTGCTGAGGAGTAAACAGCTCTTCGAGTCCACCCTGTTTGGACCCTGTATGGATCCGGTATGCACCCTGTAGCGTCACTCTCTGTCCTGTACGCTCAACACCCTGTATATGATCGACGTGGCCGCCTACACCCTGTACTCGACAGCTAGACACCACCGAGGAACATAATCGCCTGTCACCTTCAATTTTGGTGAGTCTGTTCCATATTAGTACCCGTTTGGAAGTGGAAAACTACCACCAAATACCGCTACCACTTAAAAGGGTTGAAAATTACCGTTTATGCTGAGTTATAAGTAAAATACCCCAAATTGTACCATTTATTAGTATTATCAAGTCATTCATATATTGGAAACCAACGTGCACTGCGGTATTGCTTTATCACCTTGTCTATATAAATCTGTTATTCCCATTTTTGTTATAAATTGATTATAAGGGATGTACTGAAGAGTTGATTTCAGACAGTCTCTAGTTGTGATATAAAATATTGCTAATTGATGGTTTTCATTGAGATCAAGGCAAAATTCTAGTGGAATTGTATTTTTCAAGTTTTCTTATTATTAAATCTATATATTCACCCTACTTCTGGCATTTAACGTACCCACCCCATTGTCCCGCTGAACTACCAGTGTTTGGTTTCTACAGTCTCAAACTAGGCACTTAAAACACTTATTTTGTAGCAAAACTTTTGAGAATTAAAACACCAAGTAAATCTCAGGCAGGTTAACAGCCAACTCAGGGGTAGAATCATAACTAAATTTTATCACTTATTACCCCCTGAAATTTGCAAGGTTACAATGGCGCCCAACTCATTTTTTTTCAGTGGGATCATAGGGTGAATATGTGATAAGGGTATTTGGCTATTCATTGATATAATTGGTGGTAGTTTTAAATTTTTTCATTCTCAGTGCAGATACAAGTTGCATCTCATCTTGCATTGTTGTGGTACATTTCCATATAATATATTGATCTGGTACAGTTGCAGAAAAATATATTTTTTCTATTCCTCATATATAGCGGTTACAGGGTGTTCACAAATTAAATAAAAATTAATATTTTTATGGTACAACTTGAACTTTGTCAAAGGCAGACTGTGTTAATAGAGTGTTGATGTGTTTGCTTTCAAGTTTATTTTTTTTATAATAAAGTTCAAAGAATTTTTGAATATTGAGAGATATTTGTTATTCTTGGTGATCCAAGGTGAATGTAGTGCTTTTAAGTTTCCAATTCTTGTTTGAATCCAATTGGAATTAGAATAATTCCTCATATTTCTTACTTTTCATTTGTTTTGCTCTCTTAAACACTTCCTCATCACTATCTATTGACAATGTTCTAGTTCAACCATTGAATTATTCAATTATACAGAGTGAGTATATTTTGCAGGATTTTTTTTTTTCTGAAAGTTCAGATACTTATGAGATTTTTTTTTGTTCTTCCACTGTGAGATTATATCAGAATTTAACAGGCTGATTCTGATGAGTTGCAGTTCATGAATTTTGGGTATATTTTTTGGAACTTTTAATACAGGGTGTAAATTTCGCAGAAATTGTTTTTCGATGTTCATATACTTATTGTTTATACAGGGTGGGCAAGGTTAGCAAAAGAAAAAACATTTTTTTTTAAATTGGATAATATAGTCAACGTTCATATCAGAATTATACAGGGTGATTCTGATAAATGGATATTTGAAATTTTAACTAAGTATATTTCTGAAAATTTCATACAAGGTGAGATATAGTATACTTTGTACATAATATATACCGTATGATTTTCGATATTGATATTATAAATATTTACAGGGTGATCAAGGTTTGCTAATATTTTTTTTATGGGTTTAGTATAAAAGTAAATGAACATCATACGGGGTGGTTCTGATTAGTCGAACCATTCGCACTTTATTGTTTTCTTGTTTTGAAAAATTTACAGGGTGAAATAATTTGAAAAAAAAAATTCACAGGTGAAAAACAATTTTTTTTTCTTTTACGCAACTTTTTTTCAATACCTACTACAGGGTGATCAATTTTGAAGGACGACAATAATTATTGAAGATTATTCCGATTTCGTGGTTTACTAAACTTGGTACTTATATGAACCTTTGTATTTTATATTGTAGGTATATAAATTTTGTTTTCGATGATTGTTGTGTACAGGGTGTAGCGGGCCTGTTGCCATTAGATTTTGGGGGCATATATTTTTTTTTTCTCTTCTCCGGGAAGGGAGGGGGTATGTAAACTACAGTTTACATGTGCAAATTGTTTTTTTTTCCCTATCGTTAAATCGTTTTTGACTTCGTCGATAAATTCAAATAATTTTTTTTCTCCCATCGATATTATTCGATTTTCACTCTACGATAAAATTGCTAGTGTGCAAAATTTTTTTCCCATCGATTAAATTCGATTTTCACTTCGTCGATACAATTGCCTAGTGTGCAAAAATATTTATTTTCCCATCGATATTATTCGATTTTCAGTCTTCGATAAAATTGTTGCCTAGTGTGCAAATATTTTCTGAATTTATTATATTGTTATAACCGAAAAATTTTGGGATCAATATGGAGATCAATAGGTTACGAAGCGATGAGCTTACTTATGAATTATTGCTACGTGGTTCAGGCCTAGGTAATGGTACGGTACAAGAAAAACGCGCTTTATTGAGAACTGCTTTACAGGCTGAGCAGGAAGGTACTTCACAACCATCCACAATTCATTTTGACCCAACCCTAAAAATGAAATATTGATATGTCATAATAAAATTACGGAATTGTTAGGGAGTATTCAAACATTTGAGGATAGTAATTTTGAAAATGAGTACCAGAAAATCAATTCAAGGCTAATTCATGTCATGAATCGAATTAACCGACTTCCAGCGAAAGAACCTGAGGATGAAATTGAAAGATTAAAGTTGACTGTTTTGGCTGGTGATTTGAAACTTACTCTAGATTGCGCGTACAGGTCTGCTAGTAGAAAAACAGGTAATAATACTGTTTCCGCGAATAATACCCCTCCCAATGCTAGTTCAGCAAGTAACTCTTTTGTGGACGATCTTATAATGTTCAATGAAGCAGAAGATCATGTTAATAGCTTTAGCAGCAATAATATTCCTGATGCACAGACTTCTGCCACGAAGCAAGAAGTTCCTAATTTGAAAATTCCCCCCAAAACAAATAACGATATTGATGTTACAATTTTAACAAACAGGATCTCAGAGTTAATGCGGGACATGCATGTAAATATCCTCAAGCCAAGCCATGATAAATTGAATCATCCTTGTAACAATAATTGTAGAGCTAATCTCCCTGATAGTCGTTGTGCCACTACGAGTAGTACTCGAGTAGAATTTGATACTCCGGTTCATTATCCCTCGACGTCCGATAATCGAAATTTTTTTTACCATACCTATGATAACAGTAATAATTCTCATAGATTTGTTGATGTAAGTCGTTGGAGGCTCCGATTCAATGGCACTACTAGTGTTACGGACTTTCTCGAAAAATTAGAAGAAATGCGTGTTTCTCGCGGAGTTTCGAAAACACAATTGTACGACTCGATACCGGAATTACTAGATGGAGATGCGTCGATATGGTTCCGTTTTGCGCGAAATAACATCAGGACTTATGATGAATTTGTTATGGCATTGCGTAACAGTTTTCTGCCTCGCAATTATGAGGAAAGAATTTGGGATACACTTAAAAGAAGGACACAAGGTTCTAATGAGAATGTTATAATTTATGTTTCATATATGGAAAATCTTTTTGACAAACTGAGCTCTAAACCTAGTGAGGAATATAGAGTAAGTTTCATTAGGGGTAAAATGTTACCATATTTGCAGATGGCTTTCGCAGGTAAAGGTGTCTACTCCTTGAATACCCTCATAGCAATGGGTCGTGAAATTGAGGAAGCGAATCAGAGCGCACAAGAATATAGAGCTCCCATAGTTAGACCTAGATATTCCGTAGAGCCCGGATTAGAATACCAGCATCAAACCTCGAACCCTCGCGTTTCTGCCGTGGGCATTCCTGCTCAGAACTTGCAAAACCCGAACTTTTCTGGACTTCAATCTGAAGTTGACTCGAACAATGTCACACCTACTCGTTCATCAGCTCCAATTCAAAATTTCAATTCTGAAATAAATTCCTTGTTGCCTCCAAATTTTGATTCAGTTATTCATTCGCAACCTGTTAATAATCCAACCCATTTATATCAGTCTGGAATTGATCCTCATGTTTTTGCTGAAAATTTTGGCACCTCTAATATTTTGTACCCGCGTGATACCATTCCTGAAAATATGAATCCTAGGCAAGTTTCTGCGGTGAATTATAGAGCTGAAGAACGCGCTATACCTACGCAAGTTTTACCTCTTCATACTCCTATTAGTCGTACTCAGCCGATTTCTGGACCTTCACAAGTTTCAGGCCCAACGTGTTGGAACTGTGGCCAAGCTGGTCATGTGCGTAGTAGATGTACCCAACCTCACAGAATGCACTGTTTCAAATGTGGTAAACCTGAGGTGACAGTAAAATCATGTCCCAACTGTTCGGGAAACGTCCAGCAGAGCCGTTAGATAGTCGCCTAACGTGCTCTATCAACAAAATTCTAGTCGACGCAAATAACCAGACCTGCTACCCTCAAACCATCTTGCCTGTACTTTCATATATTTTATCACATTGTGATGGTGATAACCGGCCATTTTTGTCGATAGAGATTTTCGAAATAAAGTTCAAGGCTCTTCTAGACAGTGGCGCGAATAACACTGTTTTAGGAAAAATTGGATGGAATATTCTTAAAAATTTGGGTATACAATTGAATCGTTCAAATATTAATTCTTGTGTGGTTGCAAATGACCAAAATTGTGCGGTATTAGGCTCTATCTCTGTACCTATTAAATTAGAACATAAAGTTAAAATCGTAGACATTTTAGTTGTTCCCGATTTAAATCATTCGATCATTTTGGGTGTTGACTTTTGGCTGGCCATGGGTATAATCCCTGATTTAAAGCACGGGTGCTGGTCATTTGATAGCCCCTCTTCAAGTATAGATACGGTCAGTACGGTCAATAAAGTAGTCCCAAAAGAAGTCTTGAGTACCGAAGAACAGTTAAGATTAGACCAACTAGTTCACACTTATTTCGAACAACAAGGGGATAAATTGGGTTGTACGTCACTGATACAACACAAAATCATAACTGATTCAGAACCGATTAAACAAAGAGCCTATAGAGTTTCACCCGTTATGCAAGAACACATTGATAAGGCCGTCAAAGAAATGTTGGAATTAGGTGTGATTGAGCCTTCTAGTTCGGCTTGGTCAAGCCCTGTTCTTCTTGTACCGAAAAAGGGAGGCGAATATCGCTTTTGTGTTGATTATCGACAACTTAATCGAGTAACGAAAAAAGACGCATATCCACTTCCATTCATTTCAACTATCTTAGACAAATTACGGGGTGCAAAATTCCTAAGTTCTATCGATATTAAATCAGCCTATTGGCAGGTCCCAATTGCACCAGAATCTCGTGATTACACAGCATTTACCATACCAGGTCGAGGTCTCTATCATTTTAAAAGAATGCCATTTGGGCTATGTAATGCGCCGGCAACGTTCGAACGTCTGATTGACAAAGTTTTAGGACCTGAATTGGAACCTCAAGTATTCTACTATTTAGACGATGTTATCATTGTTTCATCTTCTTTTGAAGATCACATGAAAACTTTGAAAGAGGTTTTCGAACGTTTCCAAAAAGCGGGGCTCACAGTGTCGAAATCAAAATGCTTCTTTTGTCGCCCTGAACTGCGTTATCTAGGTTACGTCGTGGATAGCCAGGGTCTCCATGTAGATCCCGAAAAAGTATCTTCCATTTTAAATATCCCACCGCCTAAAAACATCACTGAGGTTCGTCGTGTGTTAGGTGTTGCTTCATGGTACAGGAGATTCATCTCGAACTTTTCTTCTCTTGTTGCCCCAATGACCGCTCTTCTCTCAAAAAATAAAAAGTGGTGCTGGTCGGAAGATTGTCAGAGAGCTTTTCAAGGTATCAAGAACGCCTTAGCTTCAGCTCCTGTGTTAACATGTCCTGACTTCAGTCGACCATTCCAAGTGCAGACAGACGCGTCAGCATACGGAATAGGTGGTGTTCTTTCCCAAATTTTCGAAGATGGCGAACATGTGATCTGTTACGTGAGCCGATCCCTGACACGTCAAGAACGTAACTATAGTACGGTAGAACGGGAATGTCTGGCTGTTCTCTTTTCGATCGAAAAACTACGTCCATATCTTGAGGGCTATGAATTTTCTGTTATAACGGACCACCATAGTTTGGTATGGCTCCATAATTTGAGGGAACCTAAGGGTCGTATAGCTCGTTGGTTGCTACGCTTACAGCAATTCAATTTCAAGATTTACCATCGGAAAGGCCGTGATAACGTAGTGGCAGATGCATTATCACGAGCTGTGCCAGAAATTAATGCCATCAACGTTTCGAGCGAAGTAAACCCATCTTCAGATAGTTGGTATCTCCGTATGGTTCAGCAAGTTAAGGAAAGTCCTCTGAAGTTTCCACAATGGCGAGTAGTCGATGACAAACTTTTCAAGTATGTTTATTGTCCTTATCCTGGTTTGCGAGATACGACGGACTATTGGAAAGAGGTTGTTCCGAAGGAGAATAAGAAGAAAATTATTAGGGAAAATCATGATGAAACCGTGGCTTGTCATGCTGGTGTTTTTAAGACGTTTGAAAGGGTGAAGGAACGCTACTATTGGCCAAAAATGCGAGCTGATGTCGCCGCCTATGTTAGGAAATGTCAAACTTGTAACCGACATAAACCGGAGCTGCAACGTCCTGCCGGTTATATGGGTAAACATCCTGAACCAACTGTTCCTTGGCAGATGATCTCTGTAGATCTCGTTGGTCCCTTGCCTCGCTCAAAAGAAGGATATCGGTTTATCTATGTGGTCACAGATACGTTCAGCAAATTTTCTTTATTTTTCCCTTTAAGATCAGCTACAGCCATTGCAGTTACACGTATAACTGAAGAGCATGTTTTTCTGATGTTCGGTTGTCCTCAAATCTTAATATGCGATAATGGAGTACAGTTTCAGTCCAATGTTTTCAAGAAGTTATGTGAGAATTATCATGTCCACATTAGATTCACGCCTCTGTATCACCCTCAGGCAAACCCAGTTGAAAGAGTCAACCGTGTTCTTAAAGCAATGCTGTCTTGTTACGTTGAAGAAAATCATCGCATATGGGCTGAGTTGTTACCGAAGGTTGGTTGTGCAATTCGAACTTCCGTTCATGAGACTACAGGTTTGACACCATTTTTTGTTAATTTCGGGCGTGAACATAAACCCAGTGGAAATAATTATGAACATCCACTTGCCAATATGGACAACGATCCTAGGCCTCGAAGAGCAGTAGAGGAATTCAAAAACATCTATAGCGATGTTCGGAAACGTCTTGATGATGCTCATTCTAAGTCCAAAAAGCGCTATAACCTTAGGCGTAGGCCGGTGAGTTATTCCGTTGGTGATTCGGTCTATGTAAAGAACCATGTGCTTTCTGATGCTACTAACTATTTCACTGCTAAGTTTGCCCCAAATTATAAAGGTCCTTTTATCATTAAAAAGAAGCTCTCTCCAGTAACATATGAAATAGTAGATAACAAAGGCAAATCTGGAGGTACTTGGCATGTACAATATTTCAAGTCTCGTCCACCTGATCCGAATTCCGAGGAGGAGGATTTCCATGATCCACCGTAGATCCGTAACGTATAGTAGACAGTATTTTCGACAAGTTATCTTGTTGAGATTTACAGGTAAATCTCTTCGGGGTAGAGGGGGAGTGTTACACTTCGTTTTTACCTAACGAAAATACTGCTAGAAATCAAATCGAGATGGTTTTGTTTACGTACTTTTCTCTCAGATTTTCATTTGTTTATTCATCAGTTGTCGTTGATATATCCTATTTGCAATCTCAAATAGTTTATACAGTTTATTGTCGTAAATCAGTTCTCTTATTTAGCTCCTGAAAACAAAATAGTCTCTCGAGTTTCTATTAGACAAGGTCTGTTGTCAGTGCTTACCGTGGTTCGCGATTCTGGTTTCGAATATTTATTCACGCTGTTGTTTTTGTGGGATGATAGCCAGTCTTCTTCGATATGTTCGAGCGCACGGATATTCAACAGTTTAGCGAGGATCATTTCACTATTTTAGTTATCAGTCGATTTATCATATTGTGCTCGTTGTTTACATTTTCAGTCAATAATATTGAGCGAGGTATCACTGTCAGAATCTTTATCACTGTCAGATTGTTGACTACTGACAGTTGACCGATATTTGCGAGCTGCTCTGCTTTATTTTGAAAGACAATGTCATTATTTTTATGATTCTCCGTACTTTTAGCAGTTGCTAACATCTGTCATTGACAGCAGTTCATTTTTCATCGATTTTTGAATGGCCCTCAAAATTGATTGATTATGGAAGGACTAAGCTCAGCATGATGTCGGGATTTTTGTCAAAATAGTGATTTGTTGTTAAATCGGATAGTAGGTGTGATAACCCTAGTGTTTATGTCTCGTTCGATGAAGTCGAGCATCCATCGAAAAAGAAGAAGATTGCGTCATGGGTCGACGTAGTTCCGAGGTCATGTCTGCGCATGTCTCCGTTTGAATATTGTGGTCGTGGCAAAACGGCTTTAACCGCCGAAAAATCAATTTCCACGAAAACTAAATGGAAAATGGTTAACATTCACTAATATCGGGTAAATTAGGTATTTTCTTGTTGGAGCTAGGATATTCTCTCATCTTTCTGTGGTGGTGAAATACCATCTACAGTGTGTTCGCGGGAAAATCTCCCACCAACACTTTCCTGAGGTATGGGGCGTTTTTGAGATAAAGACCGATCTTCCGGTTGAAGGACGGCCCATCATCTTCACGAGATATCTCGCCATTTTTCCTGGAGAAGGTTGATCCAACTCGTGTGACAAGTAAGCCAGAGATTCGATTTCGCATTGTACATATTTTGATTTATTCTTTCTCCATTAGTGTTGGGATTAATTCGATTCGAATTCTCATTTCGTGGTGACCAATTTTGGTTTTGGTACCATACCTCAAATTGGAGGGATTTAAGGCCGAAAGCCACGAGGCTGACATCAGCCGATCAAGAACCCGACCACCATCACATCAGGTATGGAATTTAGTCTTGATTATTTTTCGAGTGGCACACAACCATTTTCTTTTTTTTTATCGTTTAGGGTTCTTATTCTCCTGGAATTATCTCCTGGCTTCCGATCTGCGTCATCCACCGGTTTGGCCTTCTTTTTTTTTTTGCAAGCCCCAAAGGAGAGCCTGCTGATGAACAAGCAACCCTAAGAATCCCCTGTATAGTTGCTGAGGAGTAAACAGCTCTTCGAGTCCACCCTGTTTGGACCCTGTATGGATCCGGTATGCACCCTGTAGCGTCACTCTCTGTCCTGTACGCTCAACACCCTGTATATGATCGACGTGGCCGCCTACACCCTGTACTCGACAGCTAGACACCACCGAGGAACATAATCGCCTGTCACCTTCAATTTTGGTGAGTCTGTTCCATATTAGTACCCGTTTGGAAGTGGAAAACTACCACCAAATACCGCTACCACTTAAAAGGGTTGAAAATTACCGTTTATGCTGAGTTATAAGTAAAATACCCCAAATTGTACCATTTATTAGTATTATCAAGTCATTCATATATTGGAAACCAACGTGCACTGCGGTATTGCTTTATCACCTTGTCTATATAAATCTGTTATTCCCATTTTTGTTATAAATTGATTATAAGGGATGTACTGAAGAGTTGATTTCAGACAGTCTCTAGTTGTGATATAAAATATTGCTAATTGATGGTTTTCATTGAGATCAAGGCAAAATTCTAGTGGAATTGTATTTTTCAAGTTTTCTTATTATTAAATCTATATATTCACCCTACTTCTGGCATTTAACGTACCCACCCCATTGTCCCGCTGAACTACCAGTGTTTGGTTTCTACAGTCTCAAACTAGGCACTTAAAACACTTATTTTGTAGCAAAACTTTTGAGAATTAAAACACCAAGTAAATCTCAGGCAGGTTAACAGCCAACTCAGGGGTAGAATCATAACTAAATTTTATCACTTATTACCCCCTGAAATTTGCAAGGTTACAAAAGTAGCACTTTCCTCCCTCCTAATTTCTGCGGCTACTACACAAAATTGTTCTTTTTTACTGTGTTCGATGAATCAATGTGGTAGGTACTTTGGGACATCAAATTAATTTTCATATCTGATATCACTAAGACTTCAATGTGTTATTATTTCAGAAAATCGCACCACCCATCAAATCCCAAATTTCAAGCAATCAATGTATAATAGATGAGCATGCATTACTTGAGAGTGAATCAGATTTCTAGAAGCCAAAGAAATGCACATCTTCACTGTCATCTGTTACAGCCGTAGAAAAAATTAAGTGCATGACTCGCATGAAATACTGATTTCCCACTCGTATAATTTGCAGCATTCGCCTATGGTTCAACTCCAAACTTCATTCTCGTATGAAATGACTATCATTCTGTGATCTTTAAACATATTATTTCCTACGCCACACATTGTTAATTATGTTACACAGTTCAACTTCGATTTATCATGATGTATTTGGGTACCATCAAATTACGTATGTGCAACAAATGTCGCCGGTGTCGAAATCAGTTAGCATCTGTAAATGTATGCGCACTACAAACGCTCACTGGTTTCAACAAATATGCGGCCCGGACGAAATCGGAGAAATATTCGTCTGAATCTTATTTGATATTTTTTCATCAATCCGGACGAGTGTGCCGCACAAATTTGAAAGATAGACTTGTAGTGTTTCTCCTGATCTTTCTGATTCTAATGAAAGTTTTTGAAAAATACGATTCAGAAAGTCGAAATTTCAACATTAAAAAAAAATGAGTTTTCCAAGTCCGGCTCTGAAATTTTTCTTTCATTCTTTCATAGTAGGCCATCATATGTGATGTGTCAGTAGAGGTGAATTGCTAGTGAATTTCAGGCGAAAAAATCGAGACGTTCCTGAAATATCGTTCATCAAAGTTTTGCCCCGAATTCAAATAATGCTCTGTATTTCTGTTACGAATAGGCAGAATTTATTTTTCCACATATACCTATATCAACTCACCTTGACTTCCTCTATCCGCCATTGGGCTGTGGCTGGTTAGTCATGACTCACCCTGTATATGATATTGAAGTTATTATTCTTGTATCAATATTTATAATATTTCTCCTAACCTAACCTGCATGGTATTATTCTATAGCAATAATATGCTGATTATCCTGCTAATTAAGTGTTCACATCTTGCTATCCATAATATTCATCAATAGGGCCCGTTGCGCAGTGGAAGATTTGTAAGGTTTGTGAAAATTCAACCACAAGAGAGAAGATATTATGTTCGCATCTCCACCCCAGCATATGTCATTGATTACAAATGTTCATAGAACCTCCCAAGAATATTTGTATCAAATATTATGGGACTATTCAAATATTCTAGAAGAATATCCTACGAGCGTTCTATATGAATGACATCGTGCGGGTATACGCTGTCTACGTATTTTAAAACCACCCGCATTTGATACACAGAATATTATTTTTTCCAAATACTGGCATATTTCAATCAATAGATGGATCCATTTTCGTCCACCATTCAACAGTAAAGGAGATTCATTGTCTCATTGTTTCAATATTTTTTTCAGGATACAGTAATTCAAATCCACAATTCGACTTATCATGGGACAAAACGGAGATGGATGAATATATTTACAGCATTTATCCTACAGCTCCTAAAGTCAAAATGGAATGGTAAAAAAACTGTCAGTTGTTGATGTCCAATCTGTGGCTGAGATCAAAGAAACATTTGGGTAGAGTCAAATTGTGCTCATCCCGAACCGTGACCTTCCTTCTGGTTCAGGTAGATCTGCTACTGTCAGTTCCATCCGGAATACAGCCGTAGAAAGACCCAATTTAAATTTCACAGGCAGCCCAAATAGAGTGAATACTACAAATATGTCATCAAGAGTAAACAATACAATAAGCAGCCCGAATCGAGTTGATTATAAACCTCACTCAGCAAGATTAAATAATACAAGCGTCCGGTTAGACCATCTGTTTCAATCAATGTGTCAGAGTTGTCTGAAGTATCCTATAGTTCCATGATTCCTCAAGATCAAACTATTGATAACAATGATGGTGACAATAATTCACCAAATATTCCTGTAATGGATGACAACACAGAGGTTGTACTTTTGAATATCAACCGAAATGATTGTGTCAGAGAAATGTATATTTTCTATGAAAATAATTCGATCACAGAAAAAAGATTAGATGTCCATTTTATTGGAGAGTTGGGTATAGATGGGGGCGGATTAACAAAAGAGCTATTCAATTTATTTTTCAAAGAAATTGAAAACATATACTTCATGGGTGAGGAATGCTTGGTTTCATTTTTTCCTCTCAACAGGATCAGGAAGGAGAAAGACAATTTTATTGTCATTGGGAATATTAGAACATATGTTATTGTTGACAGGGTCGGTCCCAACCAAAATTTCTAAAATCATGCTCATTCTGATAGCATATCCAGAAGCTGATATAGAAAAAGAAGTGATAATGGCTGAATTGTATCATTTGTCATTCAATGCGAAAGGTTTATACTCAAAAAAGCTGCCAACAGTTTTGATAAAATGAATACTGAAGAAAAAGACATTTTGGCGAATTTATTCACGACATATCAATTCCATGAATTACCAAAAAAAACTGAAATCTTGGATCAGATTATGGCAATTGCTTGCAATATTCTCATCGAAATAACAAAAAAAATCGATATTCAATCAGAGAAGGCGTGCAAATAGATAAATAAAGGAATATTTGGCAGAAATGTGATCTTGCAACGTTATCAGATATACAAAATCCAACACTTGCCAAAGTTGCTAATTCTTTAGAGGAAATCTTACTGATGATGGAAATAGAGTACTTCATTTCTTGGAGATGTACATTCGTTGTTTGGACAACAAAATTGGACAATTTCTTCTTTTAGTAACTGATTCATATCAGATGCCAGATAATATAACAGTAGATTTTACAAAAATTGTCGGTTTCTGCAGACGTCCAACTTTCAGTACATGCACAAACACTATCCATGTTTCATGTAGTTATTCAAACTACCAAGAACTCAAATCGGAATTTGATATCCGTTTGAATTCAGAAGAAGCGTATGTTTATTCAGAATACTGATAAAATTGTTTCCTTCCCCCATAATAATTTTCAACCACCTGGTATATCGCAACGAAATTTGAAGGGCTCTCAGTGGATTATAACACCTACAATATCATGAAAAAACGACAGCTTAATGTTTCGAAAGGGCGGTTGACCACCATATCGAATCATTTTTTTAAATGGAACATCCAGCTAGTATAGGTACCTATAATATTAAGTATACCATTTTCGAGATCTCATAATTATCGACATATTATTCATATTATACACACTCTAGTCCTGGATTCAATAGTTTTCGAGATATTAACGTTTGAAAAGTAGCATGCTCGAATGTTGCTTTCAATCAAGTTTTCTTGGAAAATAAAAACTGTTGTTATTGTGACAACGATTTTTTTCCCAAGCAAACTTGATTGAAAGCAACAACATTCGAGTATCTGATTAGGTTTCAAATGACGAAAATGCCACTTTTCAAAGGTATCAATATATATTCCGAAAACTAGGTATTGAATCAAGGAGCGAAGTCATAAGATGAAACTGTTGAGAATTATTAGATTTCAGAAATGGAATAATATATATACGGGATGTTCCATTGAAAAAGCAGTTTTCAACTTCTTCATCAATTGACTTAGACAAAAATGCACTTATTTTATTATAAATTATGATCCTAACCAAGAATATTTCGAACAACTTAGAATACAAAATTTGAATAATTTACGTCTAGATCATATGAACAAAGAAGAAAAAAAAGTTATTGGAAAACTTTGTTATGAATACAAAGACATTTTTCACTGTGAAGAAATTCCTTTGACCTTCAACAATCAAATCAAACATGCCATAAAATTGACAGATAATACCCCGATATATACGAAATCATATAGATATCCTCAAATTCACCAACAAGAAGTACGAAGCCAAATTCAATCAATGCTTCAACAAGGTATCATACAACCTTCGACATCACCCTGGAGTTCACCAGTGTGGATAGTGCCCAAGAAGATGGACGCTCCAGGAAAGAAAAAATGGAGATTGGTTATTGATTATAGAAAACTTTATAAAAAACAGTCGACGACAAGTACCCATTGCCGAATATCAACGATATTCTCGATGAACTAGGGCCCAGTCAATATTTTACTACATTGATTGATTGATTGATTGATTAATAGCAGAATGATCAGTCAGGGTTTGAAGCCCAAAACACTGGAGCCTTTGGGCCTATTGTATTCCTGATCATGCTGTTGACTTAGGTGAACAGGTTCGCTACCTTGATGAGGTTTAGCAGCCTCTTCACCAGATCATTCTTTGAAAATGCCTCTTGAGAGTTTACTGCTCCCAGAAGGTTGTATCTCCAACGCGCTAGTGCTTCGCACTCCAATATTACATGGGTGGCAGTTTCCTCCCCCTCAATGCATAGTCTGCATATGGGTTCGTCTGTATAGATGCCCATTTGATGCATATGTTTCCTCAAGGGGCAGTGACCGGTTATTAGTCCCGTCACTTGTTTGATCTGACTTCTGTTCAGGCTCAGAATGTCGTTAGTCACTGTTTTGGACAGTGTTCCAACCATCAGTTTACTGTGTCTTTGTCCTGGGACATTGTTCCAGTATGCCTGATGTCTTTCTTGCATCCACCTTGCCAGCCAGCCGCGTATTGAGGTTTTGGGGATACCGAACACAGGTTCCGGCCCCATATACAACGTGGCAGACCCTTGCCGGGCAAGAGCGTCAGCTGCTTCATTGCCTTCAATTCTCCTATGCCCTGGCACCCATTGAAGAGTTACCTTGTTGTGGTTAGCCAGGGTTAGCAGGCTTTGAAGGCAATCCCAGACCAATTTTGATCTGATTTTATTGCATGTTAGAGATTGAATGGCCGCCTGACTATCTGAGCATATGAGGATTTGATTTGTTTACCTCTGTATCCTCTCACGATATTCTCTCTCAGGCATGCCTCAATAGCATGCACCTCTGCCTGGAATACTGAAGCATACCTCCCCAAGGAAGCACACATCCTGGTTCTGGGTCTATCTCCATATATTCCGGCTCCCGTGCCCTCATCAGTCTTAGAACCGTCAGTGTACCATACTAACGTGCCTTCCTGACAGTTAGTCAAGACCCTTTCATCCCAGTAGAGCTGAGTGTTGAAGGGTCTGTAATAGTTATTTCTAGGCAGCATTTTGTCCCTTCCCATATCCATTAGTGGGCTTGAAACTTGGCTGATTATTTTTGTATGTCCCAGGGAGTCACCCCGAGCATACCAGTTGCCGGTACACTCCAGTCTGTATGCCCCCATCCTCGCTTCCGCCCTGATGAAGATTTCAAGAGGTGGAATATTGAGTATGGTTTCCATAGCAGCGGTAGGAGTGCTGCGCATAGCACCTGTGATGCAGAGACAAGGTAATCTCTGAAGTTTTGAAAGCTCCATTATAGCTGATCTCTGTTCAGTCTTAGGCCACCAGACAAGCGATCCATATACAATCATTGGTCTCACCACAGCAGTATATAGCCAATGTACCATGCGTGGTTTCAGTCCCCATGTGTTACCAATCGCTCTCCGACAAGCCATTAGTGCCATTTTGCCTTTGCTGACAGTCTTTCGCAGTTGAGTATTCCAGGTTAGCCTAGCATCTAGGGTTACTCCCAGATATTTAACCTCCTGTGTCATACTTAGCTGTGTGTCAAAAAGTCTGGGAACTTTTAGTTTGTCCAGTTTCTTCTTTTTCGTGAAGGCCACAAGTGCAGTTTTACTAGGATTGACCTTGAGGTCTGCCTTTCTGCACCAGCCCTCTACTATCTTCAGGGCTCTCTGCATCAAGTCTGAAATAATTTCAGGATGCTGCCCCTCTACCAGAATGACATCATCTGCATACCCTTGTGAGTAAATTCCTACATTGTTTAGTTTTTTCAGGAGTTCGTCAATAACCAGATCCCACAGCAGGGGAGAAAGAACTACTCCCTGCGGGCAACCCCTAGAAATCGTCACCTCCATGGTTTCACCAAGCAATGTGACCTAGCCTCAGGATTTCATCAAGTTGAAATGGAAACCGAAGACACTGAGAAGACAGCCTTCAGTACAGAAAACGGTCATTATGAGTATAAGAGAATACCATTTGGGCTTAAGAACGCCCCTGCAACATTTCAAAGAGTTATGGACAACATACTCTGAGGTATTCATAACGTAAAATGCCTTGTATATCTAGACGATATAATAATATTCTCTACGTCTCTACAAGAACATGCCGAACGTCTCAGAGAAGTGTTCGATCGGTTACGTCAACCAAATTTCAAAATTCAACTAGATAAAAGTGAATTTCTACAAAAAGATGTATCATACCTTGGACATTTAATAACACCACAAGGAGTCAAGCCAAACCAGCAAAAAATCAAAGCAATTCTGAGTTATCCAATACCGAAAACACAAAAAGAAATCAAAGGATTTTTAGGTTTACTTGGATACTACAGACGATTCATCAAGGATTTTGCACAGCTGACGAAACCAATGACCAAATGTCTCAAGAAAAATTCGAAAGTGATTCATTCCACAGAATTTATCGAAAGTTTCGAAAATGCGAAGAGAATCTCAACAAACGATCCGATTTTGCAATACCCAAATTTTTCAATACCTTTTATACTGACAACAGACGCTAGTAACGTAGCTTTAGGAGCTGTTTTGTCGCAAGGAAAAATTGGTGAAGACAAACCCGTTGCTTTTGCATCCAGAACGTTGATTGAAACTGAACAAAAATATTCAACTATAGACACATCAGTAATTTGTAATACATTGGAACAGTGGACAATGTATTACAAATTACTGATGTGTCTTGTGAATCAACCACTGTTACCATCTTTCAACGATCATTCTCACTGACATTGTAAGTACTTTACTAATAATTTTACAGAGCCTTTTTTAAAGAAATTTTTCATAAATTGTAGCTCCCTGATGATGACAATATTCATTGTCGAAATATTGGAAATATAATGTTATAAGAGTACACCTCGTGTTGCTGCAGTCCCAAATAATTTAAGAGTTTTTAACCAACTAGTCAGCAAAAGACTACTCTTCTGCTTCTATATATCCGTCCTCCTGAGTCCCATGCTGCAGACAAGGAGAGAGAGAGAGTTCTGCCTACGTACGGTCCTGGTTCTTTCGAAGTACGGCCCGAGAGTCCAAATGTTATGCCTCAGCTCGTTATGATCTAAGGTTCCGTCCGTCAGTTCGTCCCGCCCGAACTTTGTAATCGAGCTGTCGGTCAACATCGGTAGCTGCGAACGGATGAGTGAGAAGTTGGTTATTGTATGTTGTTTGTATGAGATGTCTCAAGACCTGCGAGGTTATACTAACGCAATGTTGATTTTCGACTGTTCACAGTTTTTACGATGACCTGAATAATATCTACATCAAACTTGAACTCGATTTTAGAAGACTAGGAGTGGATTGACCTCAGGTGGGTTTCTGATATGCAATAGTGTATTTCTAGATAATTCCTATATCATCGTAGAGTCGATATTGATAAAATATTTTCATGTTTTAGGTTGGTTCTCGACTTCTGATATATGGGGTATCCTGCACAAGATGATCAAGAGAGTTCATAGAAACTGAGAAAACCATCAAGAAAACCTACCACGACCTCCGTCTGATGAATGTAGAGTGCTTCTGTGATAGTTCTTGTCGTTCAGAGCTCATGAAACAATGATTAATATTTTCGTTGGTATGTTTTTCTCAGGCTGTACGAACTATATTTAGAAAATAAATGATTCAAAAGTGAATTATTGTTTGATTAATTGAGATTTGATTGTTGTTGTTGAAAATGGAATTGAAATCAAATTATGTGGTATGAAAATAATCCAAAATTGAATTATTTTATTCAACATGAAATGTGAGAGAAAGAGAGACGTCATGATAAGTCAAATGTCTATGTTTATGTCGAATGTCAATGGCTACGCCAAGATTGTCAAGTGATGAAATGTCAAGAAAAAAGGGTCAGTGTGCGACGAGGACTGATCATGTAAAGCATGTTCCACATAAGTAACAGCAATAGTAGTGGCAGTGGCTCCGCCCCTTTCGACGCCGTTGTATGTATAGCACAGGAGATTTTGGTTTTAGCAGTGGGATATTTGCAATGCCATTGTAATTGTATTTTGTATTTGACTGATATAAATGGCATTAGAAAATATAGTTTCCAGATATTCGTTTGTTGAAAGGTAGGTATCAACGTAAACTACTTATTAATCTCTGTATTGGTTATTATCCTTTATATTAGTTTATCGAGATGGACAAAGTTGTAGATAAAAAAAAAATAATAAGGCTGTCACTTCTATACTAGTGGAAGAAGAAAAAATCCTTCAACGAACGGTGAGCTTTGATATCGAAACGTGAGCAATGATTGAATTAACCTAAATTTTAGAAGGGTCGTTACTCGAAAACTGTGGGTGAGATCAATATTCACCGAAGCATCAAGAAATACTTCAGGAGCTCATAATAGTTCAATTAGTGAAATGAGGCTCTGTGATAGCAGAAAATATTGCAACTTTTGCAAAATGTCAGCAGAGGCCTTTGATAAACTTTTGAACTCAGTTGCACCTGAAATAACCATAATTTACTATCACCGCAAGCCACTACCAGCTAGCCTGCGATTACCCTCATGTTTGAGAATCATTCTCATTAGATTCGAGAGGTAATAACTTTTTTTTAAGTGATGACGCCATGGTATCAATTTCATGCTTGTTCCGTGTTGGTTTAAATACAGTATCTATAATTATTATAAAGGAAACTTGTGATGCAATATGAAAGATCTTGAAAGAGATTGTTTTTTGCCAAAAATCATCTGAGCATTCCTGGATGAGAATTGCTCTGATTTTTTTACGAGAAAGGCAATTTCCCCATTCCAATGGTGCTATTGATGAGAAACATGTAGTTGTACAGGTGGGTTGAAACGTTCTAATCAATATATTAATAGTTGAACGGACTTCGTTTTTTATTGCAGGCGCCACCGAACTCTGGTTCAACTTATTTCAACGATAAAAAAACTCATTTCATTGTAATCTGAGCAATTTGTGATGCAAACTACAACTTCACTTACTTTGAATCTGGTTTTGAGGCTCGTAACAGTGATGGAGGAATTTTCAGAAAATCTGTGATAGAACAAAGACTTCAGAATAATACACTCAATATTCCTCCTATATCAGAGGCTTCTAGTCAAGGCAGATAGTTACCATATGTACTGGTAGGAGATGAAGCATTTTCTTTGAGCCATTACATGATGCTTCCTTACCCTGGAAATGAGTTAACCATTGAACAAGTTCATAATTATCGCCTGAGTAGGTGTGGAAGAACAATTGAAAACACATTCGGCATATGAGTTTCCAGGTGGAGAATTTTTCGGAAGCAAATAATTGCTCACCCCGATACTGTTAATAGTATTATCAAGGCAACAGTGTATTCGCATAATTATATAAAAAGTGAAGAAGTGAAAAGTGGATTCTGTTGTTATGCTTCACTTGCTTTAATTGATGATGAATTACTTGATGCGACATTAAGGCCAGGGGATTGGAGGAACACTGTTTCCACAGGATTGGAAGATATAAGAACTATTGGTACACGAAATTATATTGGAGTTGCAGCAGCTCATAGGAAAGAATTCACAGATATCTTCATGGAGCAAGGAAAAGTCGAGTGGCTGTGGAAAAGTATGAATAAATGAATACTCAAGGATGTTTCCTTATAATTTCAGCGATAGATATTGAAAGTATTAATAAAGCTTTTATTTCGTATATTATTTGGCCTTTTCCATAAATCCACTTTTCAATGAATATTGATACAATTTTCAAGTAATTTAGAGGATGAAATTAATGAGGAATACTAATTCAATGATTAAACCCTTTAATGCTTCTTATTTGATACATTAAAATACTAAAAAAAAATTTCAAACAAAAATGAATCTTTGAATGAAACAAAACTATTTTATTCTGATATCTGAAAGCTGAACTACTGAATACTCTTTACATATGGAATAATATCACTGAAAACTGTTGAATTCAGCATCATGTAGTTGCTGTAAAAAATTAATTCCAAGCTTGGTTCTAGTCTCAGCTGCAATCTTTTCGAACCACTTGATAATCTGAATGCAAAATGATCCACTTTATTTGAATTGGAGGTGTTGATATTTTCAATGGCTTTGAAAAATCTGTCATCATTCTCTTCATTCTGCTTTTACTTTAATGATGGAACTGATTCGGGTATGCTGGTAGGAGTTGTAGGATCTGGTGGGATACTAGATGTTGTTTCCTTAGTTTCAGCTGCCAGGTCGACAGGATTCATCTGTTTATAATATTTCCAAGTATGATCAGCAGTTGCACCAGAGCCTGAAATATCGATATCTCAATGCTTTCCATTTCTTTGGAAGTTTTTTTAGTGTGATGCAGCCTCCCATAGCTCCATATATATCTTTTCAAAGCATCTTTCATTGTTTTTGAACGTTCTGCTAATGGTAATTTTAAATTATGTCCATTATATGATCCTCAGCTGTTTCACTTATATTATCACTCTCCAGACACTCTTCAACAAATACATCTTGAGAATCATGTTCTCTATTGAATCCAAGTTCTTCTAATTCTCCATTTCTATCAAGTCAAGAAAGTACTTTATTAAAAATTCTTGGTATACGAGAAATCAAATATTCAATTCTGGAATTACATTCATACTTACCAGCTTGTTCTTTCATTGATTCGAAACTATTTTTCTTCAGTCGCAGCTCAACCTCAATCTCATTCATTAAATATTTTACATTTTCAATTGTGTTTGTGGAACATGCTTAAGAATGTCGAAATTATGTCTGATACAGTAAATCAATTGAATTTATTTTATTCAGCATATTACTGTTATTATAAAACTCTGGAATATTACAGTAACTAACATGCACATTAATAGCAATGTTTACAGAATCTGAAGTATGAGACCTAGACGAGGAGAACATTGAAAATGAAGAACTTTTGAAAAGTAAAATGTTGAGATTTGAAATATTATTTCAAAATGTCTATCATACTCACCTGACGAAAGACCAGATGTGCAAGCACTTTTACGTAAATTCAAATGCTGAATCATTTTGCGATTTTTTTTTTTTGGCTTTCATCTTGTTTGCTTACTGCTGCTGAGAAATATTTGACTTGAAACTAGAACGAAATTTGGTGAACCTACATCATTATACACTGATCAAAATCAGATGTACTGTTTAGGAGAGTCACCATTGGAATTGATTTCCAAATGTTAATGGTTTATTTAACATGTATTCATGTAGAAAACTCGACTTTCTTGCGTACCTGATGAATTGATTTAGAAGTCATTCAATGGTTTGTTGATGTTGATATGTTTTGAGTTTAAAATATAACACGACTTTGTATAATAACGTTATTTTTATGACAAGAATGTGCCTACCTGACTTCATGTATTGGTTCATAACTATTTTGTTATACTGCTGCTATAATATCACAAGGGTGTGTATACTGTGATAATATGCAGTGTCCTGCGATTGAAGTAAGACACCTGAAATTTTCGCTCATTCGTAATATTATGAATTCACAAAAATTTACCGATATCAATTCGGTTCCCAGATTTCAGAAACTCATTTTATTGTTGTTGAATACATGGATTCAAAGAACGCCGATGAATGGCACACTGCAAACTTGCATCGAATTTGGACTTTGAAGTGAGAAAAAATTTGTTTCTGGTTTCCTCATATTTTTTCACAGAGTATGTTATATCTCAAATTGGTTTTCCATTTTTATTGATTGATTTATGTTTCATTTCTAAAACTATTCACAAGAACATTTAAATTATCGAAAAGATTTCAAACACTTATTCGAAGTTGTTTCAAGACACCACATCACTCTTCAGGATTATGAAAAAAGAAATCATCAGTGTGATCATTCAAGCGATCGAGATACGATCAAAGACATCTAACATGGCAGTCATCCCTACCCAGCAAACAATTTCGGTCGCTATCACGTCGGCCCAAAACATGCTTGCCAGAAGTTGCCGACGCGGCAAAAGAGAGGCAAACGATGTCGGTCAGACGTCAATAGGTCACGCTGGCCGACGGCTGGACCGATACAAATCAAAAAGGAGTGACTGGTCGCCGCGTTAGAACCTGCGACCTTTGGATTACGAAGCCAACTGAGCCATTTTCACTTCTTGTTAGATATGGACTACGGATGACTCATGAGTACTATCGATGAATACTTATAATAATCATATCATAACGGAGGACAAAAATGTCTAATTCTCCGATGAAGTAGACGAATTTCTGTGGCTCACCTGAGTTTGTTTTGAATTTCTTAGTGAAATATGATGACTCCATTAGATGGTAGGTTAATTTACCTTATCAGCGAGCATATATAATACACGTATACAACGGAATGTAGAATAACGAAAAATAATATAATAGGTGAATTGACGTTCATGTAGGGAGACTTCGTTTGTCAACATTTAACAATTAGGTATACAATTCACCTACTATCTACGTTTGAAAACTATTATCAATCATAGAGTTTGCAGAAAAAGTATTTCATTATTATCGTATCATATATTATGAACTTACTGTATAAGTATTACCCAATATTTTGTTTTACTTTTTTTCATCATGAAGTATGAATTCACAGGAGAGGGCTGATGTGAAGGTGATATCAGGTAAAGCGCAGATGCCTTTTATTGGCCCGAAGCTGGCTGGATTATAGTTGAATGATTTTAAAATACCATACAAAGGGACGATGTTTAGACGACGTAGTGAAATGGCATCACGATTTGATACTACTAGTCCAGTGCTGGCTGGATTATCGATAAACGATTACAATATACCATACAATGGGCCGACGTTCGCCCGTTGCAGCTCAGCCGTTGCCACCACTCTGCCGATTGATCATGCATTGGCTAGAAGGCGGCCAGAGATTCCATGTTTGCTGGGCATGTTCAATTACAAATAGGTATGAATCGGAGCCTGTGTTGAACTCTGGAAATCACCCTGTATAGATGAGTGAATAGATCTTCAAGTGGATTCTATTGAGCACACATTTGTGAGAATGTTCTTGTGAAGAGTTTTAGAAATGGATCACACTATTTTTGTGACATTTCACAAAAAAATCAAATTCATGGAACAGTGTAATTAATCAATAAAAAAAAAAAACATATCAAGATATCACATCTTACTACATGATTCAATATGAGGAAACCAGAAGAGAAATGTTTGGACGGAATGTGATCACTCTAAATAAGTCGATTTTGCAAATTGTCCGGAGTTGCTTCGTTTCTGAGATACAGGGCGTTGAAATGAAAGAAAAAACTATAATTATAAAATATCATGAATATCCTGGAACCGATTTGGTTGAAATTTGCTACTTTTGTTTGTCAATTTCTTCGAAATTTCAGCATATCAAGTGTCAATTATATTTTTGGCGGAAATAATGAAAAACTCATTTATTCAATGCAGGTGTCGAATCGAATCGATGGCTATATGTTGAATTGGCAGAATCCATATTATTCAGAATAATATATATATATATATATATATCGGCCTCGACTAACCCTGGTCAGGGTTGGATTCTTCCTTACCAATCAAGACCATGACCCACTGACGAAGATAAATAGATTGGATTCGATCAAACTAGACTCGATCAAAACTCGCTCTCAATCAGTCTCTCTTTCTCTCTCTCATACAATATACCGCAATATACTACCCAGTTCATTAGGTTTAAGAAGAAATTACTGTACGCTATCATTAAGATGTCTGATTTTAGTTCCCTACAATAAAAGCTGAAGAACTTCCGTCAAACCAATCAAGGACACCACGTCGGCGTTGCACCGGTCCAAGATTGTTCCCTATCGACCTAGACCTAACTTGGCAAAAGGCCTACGAAACACGAAGCCTGTGCAGTGTGTTCGCTTACCGAAATAAGCTACTAACGTAGGGTCAGGAGCTGAGACGGCTTTCCGGAGATATTCATCCCGAAATATCAAGGAAAGGGAACGACGTATGTATGGTAGTCTTTCCAGCCTAGTATTTATCAGGAGCTCTTCTCTCTTTTTTCTTCTTGTGTACGTTGTGTATGGCAGTGCAATGATGATTGCGCTCTATGCGACGATTGCAAACGAATTCTTTATTGAAATATTTGGGGGCGACCCTATCGCTCCCCTAATCTATGAGCTCGATAGCGACCTCACACAATAGGATGGTCGTGTTCGACTATTCCTTAGGAAATTCGGCTACGCAGCAAGGCGAAATCTATCAAGCCAACAGCAACACACACCACGCCCTCCGAAAGGTAGAATGCTCAGGATCAAGTGCCGCCATATAACTAGGTTACGTTATATGATAGGTCCTCATCCCCATGTCCATCCACCCCTACTCACTAACGAGTGGACTTCAACCTTATTCATTTGGCAATCTGCATATGTTTTATAAAACCCCTTACTTGGTTTCAGTCTTCCGACTTTTAAACCTTTTTGTCTCATGTGTGTTTCCTAGCCTGACTTTGCGTGGTGGTTCCCTACCCTAATGAGAAGCACATTTGAGTTTATGTATCATTATTATATATATATATATATATATCTGTACCTGAGAGCCAAACTGTATTAACTCACAAAAATCAAATTTTACAGCAGAGCAATTCGAAAGTTTTTATAGACAGTAATTTGACACAAAATATGTATTCAATAACAATCAAAGGAACAAATGAACTCAATAGTAGAATATGGATATTCTCAAATTTTCCCTTTTCTAATTTTCCAAAAAATTTTCACTAATTTTGCTAAAAAAATAACAAAAAGTCGATTTGATGGAGTTAATACCATTCGGCCATAATACTTCGATGAAAAACTGTATTGAATACAGAGAATGGAGTTGATATGGGCAATAAAATACTGTGAATGTATTCTGAAATCATTCATTTCTAATTTTTAATGATTGCAAGATCAAAAAAGGACAGAAAACTGAATCTTAATACTGTTGATTATTGAATATCGTCCGTTGTCTCATCAGAATGAGCTGAATTTTTATAAAAACCGTGAAAAATGCTTGGAATCCATGGCAGTCAAAACTTTGGTGGTTATAGTTCTTGATCGAAATTTCATTTGCTTTCTCACGGATTTGAGAAAAAGGGTCAGGAAAAGCAACACACCTGCCATTTCTTTCAAAATTGATTTGAAATACAATAATACACTCATATTTTCATTGCGTGGTAGGAGAACCACGTTTGACATACGAGAATCTTCACTTTCCTCAGTTCTCTTACGTACAGCAGAGTGAGCAATAAGATGTGTACAAAGATTTGAAATTTTCGAAATCGGGTGCTTCCATATTAGCAACATTGGAAGTTTTTGACAGACAACTCATTAAATTTTGTTGAGTTTTGAATTATCCACAATCTGTTCAGTGTTTTTCCTATTTTTTACCAATTTTCAAAAATCAAATTTTCAATTTCAAAAGTTTTCAGACAAAACACGCCATCTATCGGCTGTCTCACAATTCACTAACCTTACGAGTGGGGGTCCTGCGTAACGATCGCCTGAAACGAAGGTATTCTTAGAAGTATGTTCTTATTTCTGAAAACAGTCTTCTAAGGTTTTGTCATGATACAAATTGATTAATATGGAGAAATATAGCTCAAAACAGTATCGAAAGTAAGTATGACACGCTAGCGGTGGTGGTCCCGCGTAACGGTCGTCTGAAAGAGGAAAAGTTTGATACGTTAGCAGTGGGGGTCCTGCGTAAAGATCGTCTGAAAAGAAGGTATGTCTTAAAAGTATGTTTTAATTTCTAAAAACAGTCCCCTAAGGTTTTGTTATGATACAAATTGATTAATATGAAGAAATATAGCTCAAAATGGTATCGAAGTAAGTGTGACACGCTAGCGGTGGGGGTCCCGCGTAACGGTCGTCTGAAAGAGAAAGAATGTCTTTAGGGGTGCTTTTATTTCTAAAAACAATTCCCAAAAGTATAGGTTATGATACAAAAGATCGATGGTACAAGACTATATATCAATTGTATCAAAGGTATGCAATTCGCTGTAGATATCTCGCTTTTACTTTTATCGCTAGTAGTATAACAGGGAATCAAAACATCAATCAGACAATGGGTAGACAAATAATGGTCAAATGATATAGCTTACGAAGATTTACTAACTCACTGTGATCACTATGTATTGGCTGCTTACTGCTGAATGTTTTACAGTTTGACTCTCAGGTACAGATATATATAGGCCAAAAAGTGACTAGTTTTATAGATGACAGTGAAATTCTCTTAGGCTCCGCCCCTCGGGAAATCACTGTCTACGGACGGCCAATAAGAGGATGTTGAGTCTATAGTACTCAGCACTACACCCTTCCGGAAATTAAACAATATTTCTGACGCATTAGGTGGTCCAACAAAATCTGGCTTCATTTTTGAATTCAACTTTTGCGCGTCTAAACATATTCGGGCGCTCCCCTCTTTTTTTCGAACGACCACTAATGGTAAAATATAATTAGTATCGGCCATTTTTATTACCCCCCATTTCAGCATTCCTTTAATTTGGTCATCGACCTCCTTCTTGTACTTGAAGGGTATATGGTAATTTGGGCAATGAAACGTACCCGTATCTTCCATTTAAATTTTATGCTTATACGATCTCACCCGTCCCGGACATCCAGAGAAAATATTACTGTACGACGAGATGAGTCTAAATAATGCATCTTTGGTTGCCTCGTCTGCACAAGCTTTCTCTGCAGATGTTCGAAAATCAACATCCGAATATTGATGTAACGATCTCACTTTCTTTTGGAGTTTCCTTAGTAGCATAAGAGTTTATACATAACTTTATACTCTATTGTTCTCCGTCCGGCAATTCTGAATTAAATGGAATGTTACAAACATTTCCTTCCACGTCGAGAGTAATAGTGGAATCGCAGAAGTTTACATTCGCCTTATACATAGCTAACCAGTCACAACCAAATAACATATCACAATCAAACATTTAACATCTAGTTCTAATTTCTCGGGTATGACAAATTCAATCGGCAACAAGGCTTGATATTTAATACATTACTTCTTCGCGCCTACGGCCGTTGAAATTGATACGTTGGAAACCGACAACACAGGTATTTTTACCATCTGCTTAATTACGTTATAAAATATTTCCGATATAGCCGTAATTTCGCTGCCACTATCAATGATGATACTTGCCAACTTATCCTCTATCCTTGCCTTCAGAATTGGCGACTTATGTATAACCTCATCCTCTCTTTCATTTTCTTCAGCGTCCAAATCGCTGGTAACTAGGAATTCGGGATCATCGTAAAACATTGCTACGTGACGTACATTGCTGCCGCTACTTCCCATATCGCGTTCCCGCTCTACACCATTACCCGCCGACGATGGGCTTGCCCGCCAACTATTATTATTATTATTATTATTTTGGCCCCTGGGTGGCCCATTATTGAGCTTTCCCCGATCAGACCTACGATACGGATACCGCATATCTTCACGAGAATGTTCACTCGGTGGATCGTCACTTCCTATATTTATTTCATCAAGATTGCGAAGATATTCATCAACCTCATCATATGTTTTCAACCCCAAGGTTACTATACCCTTCTGAATCTCGGCCGGAAAGTGTTTGTTGAGCATTTTAATTAGTTTATCTTCCGGTATTGATTTCGTTAGATAGCCTGCCTGATTTACTAAATCCAAGAAATAGTCGGCACGGCTACCCCTTTCGTAACTCCCGTAATTGAGGGTCAAAAACAAATCCCTTTGTTTTCCTACCCCCCAGAATCTGGCCATAAAAGCATTTTCAAACTTTCCAAATGAATCCAAACTATCTTCTCTTATTGACGCCCAATCGCTAGCTGTACCTCTTAGGCAAGAAATCGACAATCTAACCTTATTTTTCTCTGGCACTCCTGCTTCATCAAATAATTTTTTTATTTTCTTCAAGAATGCCTTAGGATGAGTCTTGCTCTCCGTTTTAACACTAGGATCAAATAACAAATTATCTCTCCCCAACTCTCTCCAATTTGTCGAATACGATTTTTCACAAGTACGGGATTGCCAGTAGTGTTGGTAAGTGACAATGGACCACCCTTTTCATCTAATGAGTTTTCAAAATTTTTGAAAGCTAATGATATCAGAGCCACCAAAAGCCCTAGATAAACAACTTGCAAATGCTGAAGCTAACATTTCCATCGAACAAGTAATTCAAAATTTCTTATTCCATTATCGAAATACCCCAGATATTACAGGAAAATCACCGATGGAACTAGTATTTAAACAAAAACCTCGAACTCTCTTGGATATGTTGAAATCCAATATTCATTCATATGAAAGGAAGACGGAAGTTAATTTGAAAAATAATTTATTTTATTTTATTGGTCAGGACTTGTGGTGTGAAAACTTACAAGGGGAAAGACGAAAATAGGGAAAAGGTGAAATAGTGCAAATTTTGAGTAAACTTACTTATATAGTTGAGATGAATGGATATAACAGACATTTTCATGCAGATTCGATAAGACCATGTTATGTTGGCAATGTTGATACTAGTAATGACCATGTAATTGAAAAAACTGATACTGATTTGAAGAGGCATTCAGACCCAAGTACTGATGAAGAAAAATTAGCTCAGACAGTTCACTTGATCTAAATACCTCTACAAAATTGACAGAAGTCAATTCTCCAGCTAATAATCCAGTTGGTGTAAGAAAGTCAGTTAGGGCAAGACAACCAGTAATAAAACTAGATTCATAAAACTTCATATTTCGTTGTATTATCAAAATTATTTATTGTTATATTTACAATTATTACAATGTTAGATTAGGTATATTATTATGGCTCGGCTAGAAGCTTAGGGGAGAGAAGATGTTGTGTATTCACCTTTATCTACACCATTAGCATACAACACAGAACATGACGTGTGTCATGTCATGTCAATCAGATATCTGACAATATGTCATAATGAGAGAGAACAGTTCTGAAAGAGGGTGATTGTAAAAATGGCGTTGGAATAAAGAGACGCATTTACGAAGTCTAGTCGTTTCAGTCTTGTAGGGCCGTTTGCACAGGTTCTACTTAAAAGAAGTTAAGCTAAGCTTAACGTTGAGGGAACCTTAGATTCATATTTTTCGTTGCACAGTTCGTTAATTGACACATAAGCTTGACTTAAATCAGAGTTACGGTAAGCTGCAGAATTTCTCGGCTTAAGGTTCTCATAGGTAGATTTAACCACACTTTACAATGTCAAGTATTGTCAAAGACGAATATATTATTTGGTATTGTTGTTGATTGTTGATCGACTTGTGAATGGAATGGATTATTTTCCAGCGATTATTGTAGATGAAGACGATGATCTTGATGATTTGAATTTAATAATTCATGGAATTCCAAGACGAGTCTATAATCGAGCAGACTATTACAATGGTTTTGACGACCTCACTTTTTTCAAAAGGTTTCGAGTTACAAAGCCCACAGCAATTTTAATATTGAACGAAATTGAATTCGAAATCGAGCATCCTTACGATTTGTAAGTATTTAATAAATCATTAATGAAATAGAGATTATTTGTGGCAATATCATAGGTTGCTCTTCTGATTACAGCAATAACAGTGTGGCACCAATGAACCAACTTCTGATATTTTTGCGCTTGTGTGCTACTGGAAGCCACCTATCTTGTATTGGGCACTTTGGAGGTGTTCATTTGTCAACTGTTTCACGTATAACAAAAAGAGTTGGAAGAGCACTTGCAGGTTTGAATAGAAGATTCATTCGGATGCCTGAAACAGCTGAAGAAATAAATAAGACTCAACTAGAATTTTACGAGAAAGCACGTTTCCCCCGTGTGATTGGTGCAGTAGATGGAACCCACATTAAAATTCAGTCTCCATGTATGTGCATTTCTGCAATGAAAACATTTCTTATTCCATAATTTTTCTCTTCAGAAAATACAAATTCAAAATTGTGATTAATTTTCAGGAGGAGATGATGCAGAAGTATTCAGGAATCGAAAGGGGTATTTTTCGATGAATGTGCAGACTGTAACAAGTGCTAATCTGAAGATTCTGGATTTAGTGGTTAGATGGCATGGTTCAACTCATGACAGTACAATTTTCAACAACAGTAGGTTGAAGCAAAGATTAGAAGATAATTCATTCGCAAATAGTACATTGCTTGGTAAGTAGTGGTATCTATATACATAAATCACAAAAGTCTGTCCGTCCATCACCATTTTATTCTTGAGCAACCAGAAGATGGACAGATGGCGCGGTCTATAGAGAGACTAGTCACATAATAATTCTGTTACATTTAATGAAGATAATTCGAGAGGGATAATATAAAATTGAACCCACCATTCATTTCTCACATAACCTACCTACTTCAAAAAGTCTCTCAAATATGTCTTTTGCATTGTTTTCAGGTGACAGTGGATATTTCCTTAAGCCATACCTTTTGACTCCTCTATTGAATCCAATCACACCAGCAGAACAGTTATATAATGAGTCTCATATTAGAACTCGAAATACTGTTGAGAGGCAAATAGGAGTGTGGAAAAGAAGATTTCCCATTCTTGCTTATGGATGTCGACTTAAACTCAACACATTCTCAGAAATAGTAGTTGCTGCTGCTGGAATTATTTTTGCGCATCATGGAGGAGGATGAAGTGCCACATATTCCACCTAATGTTCAAGGAAATGATGCTGTGATCGCATTTCAAACACAAAGGGACTTGATTGATAATTATTTCTCACTTTTGGAGTAGAATATCAGAATATTTTGAAAACATTTTCCTATTTTCTCATTTATGGATGGTAAAAATGTCTAGTTTGAAATGTTCTTATATTTAGTTAATAAATATGCAATTGTTTCAGATGTTTTATTACACTATATGTTACACAGTTATCACAAAAACAAAATACAGAAATAACCTGAGTATTGTCAAGTCTTGCACAAGAAAGCTTATAAACTTTGTTTCAACTTCTCAATTTCTAGTTCTCGCAATTGTATATCAAGTTTCAATTTCTTTTTTTCAAGTTCAAAAATGTCTTCTTGCCTTTGCCGTCGCCTTGAAGAATTCTCCTTCTCAGCTGTATATAAATCTAGTTTTATTTTCGCCAATTTCATATATTCTTCTGATAATTGACTAGCTGGTAATTGTTGGATGTTAGGTCTTCTCCTCTTTGTCCATTTGTGTTTCAATTCTTCAGATTTGGGTTGCCTCAATTTACTGACAGAAAAGTCCCCCCAATCTTTCTGCAATTTGAATATATTATGTAAATACAAAATGACAAATAATTTGTGATTTTCTGTTATAATTCTTGCAAAATTATGTAGTTTATGATAGATGACCATTTCATTAAAAAAATTATGATTCCGAATGATAAGCAAAATTATCAATATATTTTCAACCTGCATGGTTCATTTCTAATGAAAATTTTGAGTGGCGGAAATATAACATTAATAAGACATATGGATTTCAATTAAAGTGAGGCAAACAGTAGGTACCTATTTTGTCATATTCACTGAAAAAATCATTGTTAAAGCGATAAACTGCCTTTTGATCTTGAGCATTAATGTTTCAGAATTTACCTTCTGTGGTTGAGTATTGTTTGGTACCTCCATCAGTAGTGTCGTTGGGTTTTGTGAACTCCCTGGCTGAGGCTAAAATTGGAAAAAAAATAATTGGTTGTTTTGGCAAAGTGTTTTGGTGAAACGAATAGGTAGTTCAGAACTGAATGTTAAACTTACGAAAAGGTTGTTGCTCTCTTCTAGATGGGCTTCTGATTCGTCAAGCTCTTCATTTTGCTGTTCCACTGAATAGGAATGATCGAAAATAATAATGTCATCATTGAGTTCAATTCCCAACTCTTGGGATTGTTCATCAATCTGTTGTTCTTTGGGGGTATAATCTGAGTCAAAATGATTCACTAGTCCATAAAACAATTTTTTTTATTCATTATGTTCAGAGCCAGGTCAATAGTCGGATCTCTGTCCGGTTTATTTTCTGATTTTCCTCCGCCGGTTTTGACAACTTCTTTCCTTTCGGCGGCTATTTCTTTTCTAACATTTTTCTTAATATTATCATAAAATTTCTTGAGAGTTTCTTTATTCCTTGGATAATTTTCAGGAGAATTAGAATTGAACACTGCACAGATTTTATTCCACGCCTCATCTTTCTGCCTCCAAGTCGTCCCATCCGTTTTCTTACATTCAATTATAGATTTATAAGTGTTGATGATGTTCAAAAGAACAGTTTTTTCTGAAGTGGAAAAATTGGGGGCTCTTTTTCTAATGACGTCGTCACTCATTTCAAATCGAAATATAAAATAAAACCGCTTCAAAATACGGAACTGGAATTTTGAATTTGATTTGATATCACTCTGTCAGCTATCAGTGTCAAACTTGAATCACATGAAAAAAATCTGTTCATGGTTAGGCTTAGTTGAGTTTCTTCAAAAAAAGACTTTTGCAAACCGTATTAAATTCAAGGTACACCTTAAGTTCCTCGTCTACTTAGCTAAGTATAACTTTTGAGGTAAACCTGTGCAAACGGCAGTTAGTGTCAGTACCCCAAAGTCCCAAATATAATAGTAGTGTGGGACATCCGTTAGTGTTCTAACCAGTTCCAGCACCGAACGGACTGTCACCAACGTCAAGCATGTAATAAATGCCATACATCAAATAAATTCAGATAAACATGCCAACATGGACCAATTCAATAATGAAACAATTTTATTGTGTGATGTTACTTATTATTTCTGGAGATGTTGCTTCTTCGAAGGTTGGAAATGTTCTGCCAATATCGTGTTTTCGGCTGCTATTTATAGGGCAACCGTTTGTTGTGATTGTAGTTAGGCCCACCTCCATGGTTACTGATGTTTTTTTATTGAAACAAAACTGGATTTGGCCCCTTTTTGGCCACATTTCAGGGTGCTCCCCAGCAGTATGAGACTTCTAGCTGTGAACATACGATGTGACAAGGTTAGATATCTAGTTTCAGGCGCTTTTCAGCTGGCCCTTTAGTTCTCACTTGGATTCTTTCCCAGTTTATGACGGGTTGACAATGTCAAACATTGGCAGATTGATAGCGTCCTTTTTAGAAAATCTGCTTTTTCAAAATTGTGAGTAGATTACATGGTCTAAAGCCATCGGCAGGAATACTCACCAACCCTTTAGAAGCTGGTAGGATGTCTTCAACCACATCCAGCTGCCAGTCTGGGCCTCTTGATTCCAGGTTACTATGTAGCAGTATTCGAAGGAATACTGGTTTGCTTTCAAGTTGATAGTATTAATTTCACAATCAATGAAGGATTCAAAGAAATAAGAATCCAGCTTGATAGCATAAGTTCTCCAAACAGTGAATGATTAGATTTATATCAAAGACCTAGGAATTTAGCTAACAGAATCAAACATATCCATAGAATACTGCAGTATAGTGTTGCTCCCTAGTGAAAAACATGGGGCCTCAGGCCTAAGGAAATAACTACCGTATCAATGAACAACATATATTTTCCTCTTAAGGTAACACAACAATTATCCTACATATAATAAAACCTATTGTCTATGTTCGGTTACATTCCCCCCCTGGTTTTGGGGAGGAAGCAGGGGTTCTGGTACCAAAACCGAACCTCTCCGGTGCATGTCCCTCTTCCTCCGGCTCATTTTTCCTTTCTTTCTCTTCTTTTTTTCTTCCTGGTCCTCAGGTTCGGCACTGGCCCCAGGTTCTCCTCCGACGCTTGGCATATCTGCCTTAGTCGGCCGGAGGATCACCATATTGTGTATAATAATTTTTGGCTCTTCCTTCTGCTGCTCCTCGGAGTCAGTGCCGAAACAGTCGTAATATACTTTCTTCCGACGTATCTTTTCGAGGAGGTCCTCATTCACCGCCCTCAAGGTTCTAATGAGATCAGCCGAAGTCATTTTTGTGGACATTTTTTTTTAAATGTTTGACTGTTGTATTTGTTTTATAACTGTTAGCTATGTTTCCAGAGTTTCCAACAACGTCTGGTTTCCGGGGTAATTTTGACACTACTCCCTTTGCTTAGGAACAATTATATAGAGTGTTTGAAGGTATCGAGGATCATTGGGAATTACTGGAAGGATTTGTAAGGAACGAGATTTTCTGTGTTATATACGCCTTTTTTTGCATGGTTGCTGTCGGAAATTTCATATGCATTTATATGTGAAATCCGAGATATATAATAAGGGCCTTCATATAACAGACATAGTTTATGAGATACACCTTCTAAAGCATTGGAAGGTTTGTTGGTTTTTAATAGTACCAAATCTCCAAGATGATACTCCCAAGTTTTATGACGTTGTTGCTTCCTTCTTTTCAGTGCCATATCCGAATTAGTTGTGATTTGTCAGCCTGAAGTTGTACTTCCATGCTAACTGTAGTTGTGATTTCAACACCCCCTTCACTAGAACAGTAGGTGCCACTCCAGTACTGGAACATTATTTAAACAACTTTCAATGTTGGGAATAATATCGGCCCATTTTTTATGATTTTGATGACCGTAGGTTCTGAGGAATCGGCCTATTTCCTGCATGTACCTTTCAGCTGGGTTCGCCTTTGGATGCCTTATGGAAGAGTAAATGGTGACAATCGCAAGATCTTGAAATTTTTTTCTCCAATGTTTTGACGTGAATTGAGTACCATGATCACTCAGAATTTTTTTAACTGGCAGAATTGGCAATAACTCTTGTTCGATACGACGAGTAGCTGCTGTAGCGGTTGCCTTTTTCATGGGAAATTTTTTTATAAATTTGGAAAATACATCCAGAGCCACCAACAAATAGGACGCCCCTTGGGTAATGGTCCATAGAAATCAACAGCGATTAATTCTCCCACTCCAAAAGGTATAATAGCTTGCCATGGTCCTTCGGGATTATTAATTTTCCGTTCAGCTTTTTGACACAAGTCACATGTTGCTAAAGTGCGTAAAATTTGTTTCAGCATACCCGGCCAATAGAAGCTGGCAGTTAAAATGGGCATAATTTTGCCAGCACTGAAATGTCCTAATTCATGATGATAATGCCAAATGATCCGTGTTTTAAGGATCTCCGGTACAACCACACGTTTTCCACCGGAAGTTTGATTGATGTACAACAAAACACCATTTTGTTCAACAAAATTGGATTTTATAGCTTTTTCTCGTCTGGACATGATAGTTACATCTTTCTTTTGGAGTGTTTTAATCTTACTCACATATTCGTCTTGTTCTTGTGCTCCTCGTAAATTCTCCAGGTCTTTGAGTAGGTGAGCTGTACCTTTCACCTGGAACAGTGCGAGAATGGGGTCTTGATTTGGCAGATCACTACCTCGATCAGTTGGGTACCTGGACAAAATATCTGCGATTCGGTTTTCCCGTCCTGGGATATATTCAATACTGAAATCAAATTGTTGTATAAATAATAACCACCGAGATAATCTTTCATTCAGGAAACGACAAGTTTGAATGAAGGTGAGAGCATGATGATCGGTTCTGATTACCAAACGTGCACCAAGAAGATAGAGGCGAGACTTTTGGAGTGCGTAAACTATACTTAGTAGTTCCTTTTGAGTGGTATTATAATTGATTTCTGGACCATGCAGACTACGATTTATAAACATGACGACACCCCTGGACTGATCTGGTTGTAGTTGATAGAGAACAGAACCTATGGCAAAATTTGAACTATCGCACTCTAGATAATACGTCTCTTTGGGGTCAGGGTGCACCAGCATAACTGTCTTAAGAAATTGTTCCTTGATCCTTTCGAAACATTCTTGCTCAAATTTTCCCCATTTCCATTTTACTTCGTTTTTTAACAGTTTAGTGAGGTCCGTTGTATATTCGCTATATTGTGAACAGAAACGCCGATAATAATTATTACATAACCCCAGGAAAGCTTTATTATCTTTGATCCTTTTTGGGGTAGGGAATTCTTGTATGGCCATTATCTTTTCATTATCTGGTTTAATTCCCTGAGGTGTGAGGATATGACCAAGGAATTTGACCTCTTGTTGAACGAAATGGGACTTACCCAAGTTGAGAGTCATGTTAGCCTCCTTCATTTTTTTTAGAACTGCCTCCAAATGTTCCAAGTGTTCTTCCAATGAGACAGATGCGATTAATAGATCGTCTATATAGTTGTGCGTGAATTCTCGGACTTCTGGTCCCAGTACAAGGTCCATACATCGAGAAAAGCTGGCCACGCTGGTCTTCAAGCCGAATGGTAGTACTTTGTAAACATAACTACGTCCATTATACAGGAAAGCAGTATACTCATAGCTTTCTGGATGTAATGGCACTTGCCAATAGCTAGAAGTCATACCGTAAAAGTGCCATACCTTGCCCGGTGGGGTCAACTTTGCCCGCGTGTCATGATAATACGGGAAAAAAATTTTGGATCTGGCAACAACTTGACGCATTCTGCTTTGGTGGGGAGTGTTTGGCAACAGTGTTGTCTCGGCCATGGTGAGTGATCCAGTATGCTGCCGACTGTGCTCGTGTGTTTATAGAAGGTATGTACACATTATGTATTTCTACGGTTTTTTGTAGTGCTACAGCTAAGGACTGTAACTTTATTATTGTTCAGTATTGTGATATGCATACTCATACAGTACATAAGTCAAGGTATTTTTTCCAGATGCCTGGATTTGAATGCAACGTATGGCTGATAATTAGCAAAAAAAATCGAATAAATTGAGTGGGCAAAGTTGGCTCCTATATTTGAAACAGATAATTCTTGATATATTTCTTCCAAATGACTGATCAATAAACACAGTTGAATTGATATTCATCAAATTTTTAGTTTCAGTCATGGGGAAACATACCAGAATACTTGGCAGCAGAAAATACAAGGACTATAATGATGAAAAACTGGATGATGCCCTACGTTATAATATGAGGAATGGTATGAGCTCAAGAGATGCTGAAAGACAATTCAACATTCCTAGAAAAACTCTCCTGAATAAATTACGAAATGCACATCTAGGAACTGTGGGACACCCTACTGCTTTATCGGAAGTCGAGGAGAGGCACTTTGTCGACGTGCTCAAAGCAAGTGCTGAGTACGGCAGTCCTATGACTGTTTTAGACCTGAGAATGGTCGTGAAACAATTTACCTGGCCCCGATTGGTGCAAAAATTTTCTAAAACGACACAAAAATTACCTAACGAAACGTCAGTGCCAAAACATTAAGAGGAGTCGAGCTCACAAGACTGATGAAGAAATAATTTCATATTTCAATAATCTAGAAGAAACTCTAGCTGGTGTCGATCCTAAATGGATTGTTAATTACGATGAGACCAACCTGAGTGATGACCCAGGGTCGAAAAAGTGTATATATTTTCTAGAGGAACCAAATACCCTGAACAAAACATGAATTTCTCAAAGAGTGCCATATCGTTGATGTTTGCAGTGACTGCTGACGGAAAATCACTGCCAATTTATGTGGTCTACAAAGCAGAAAGATTATATGATAGATGGGTCATGGGAGGACCACCAGGCACTTTATATAACAGAACCAAATCTGGGTGGTTTGATGCCCCGACTTCTGAAGACTGGTTCACAAGAGTAATCATTCCCTGGGCCCAAAAAACGAATGAACGGAAAGTGATTATAGGTGATAACCTATCATCACATTTGAATATTGATGTTCTCAGAATGTGTCAGCGACAAAATATCAAATTCGTATTCCTACCGCCAAATGCAACACATTTGACGCAACCCTTGGATATTGCTTATTTCCGACCACTTAAAGGAGCATGGAGGGAAATTGTTCGAGATCTTAAACTTCAGCATCCCAAACTGAACTGCGTTGAGAAAACAGTTTTTCCACAATTGCTTAAAAAGCTTGTTGCGAAGATGGACATGAATTCTGTTAAAAATATCAAAAGTGGATTCAAGGCAGCAGGAATGGTCCCTTTCAATCCTGCTGAGGTTTTGAAACATTTACCAAATCAAAGATTCGGAGCAAACGTTTCAGGAACAATTGATGAGACCCTACTCCAATATCTCAAGGACCAAAGAACACCAAAAGAAAAAATAACACCAAATGCGAAAAAGAGAATGTTAAGAGTTGAACCTGGATGCTCAGTATCTGCTGATTCATTAGACAATTTGAGAAATAGTGAACCTGAAGGGGAGATAACTGAAATAGAAGATATTGAAGCAGCTAATGAAGAGCATGTTACTGAAGGAGGAACGCAAGATGGAGATGAAACTGTAGAAGAGGAATTGGAACTTCGAGAAGGTTCCTATGTCATTGTCCAGTTTTTTGGCAAAAAAAATCTTCTATTACCTTGGACTCGTAGTTGTGGCTGAAGATCCCGATAAAGACAATTGTCTAATGATTAAATTCATGAAACGGAAGATTGAAGCGAAAAACGTCTTCATATTTCCTGATGCAGAAGACATCAGCTCTATAAACGTTCTTGATATAAAGCGGATCCTGCCTGCCCCTTCTATAGATAGAAGGGGACAATACACTTTTAAAGTGAATTTATCAGAATATAATATTCAGTGATATTATATTACCAATAGGTACCTGCCTTCAAAAGTCTGAATCGAGTTGATTTTTAAGTTTACATGTTTATTTTTTGTTAGAGAATATTTTATTTTTTTATAAATAAATAACTTTTGGACATCAAATCGTGTTTATTTTATGCTGAAAAATTTCAAGCATAATCTGTAGCGATTCTATAACATTTTTGATGGGCAATGTTAGACAATGAAGCGGTTATCTTTGTCAAAACACGGTATTCTTATCGATGGGCAAAGTTGCGCAAAATCGTAGCGAACTTTGCCCACCCACAATTTTTTTGTTTTTCAAACTTTCTATTAAAATTTTGACATTTTGATTTTATCTAGGTGTTATCCTTATAGATGTTCATGCCTCAATGAATTAGGTGGAACTGTTATTCAAGAATTTGATGAAATATCAATGAAAAACGCAAAAATGTGGGCAAAGTATAACACTTTTACGGTATCTAACGAAGTTAGGAACTTACAATTATGGAATCTTTGTAATAATTCTTCAACTCCAGGTGGATTCTCTATATCAGCCACCATCTGGCTATTCACAAGTCGGGCATCCAAACAGATTCTCACAGTCCCGTCTTTTTTCTTGACTACTGTCATTGGACTGCTATACGGTGACGCTGCACGTTGAATAACTCCCATTTCCTCCATTTCTTTCAATTTGGCTTCTACTGCTGGACGCATGGAAAATGGTACTGGATATGATTTCCTAACGAATGGTGTTTGTACAAATAACTCAATTTTATGTTGATAAAGATGTGTTAATCCGGGTTTGTCGTTGAAAACTTTCTGATAGTGACTCACTAGTTCTTTGAGCCTTACCTGTCCCTCTCCCTTGACCCAAACTTCTTGAAATTTATCGTTCAGTTATTGTTCAGAATTGTTTTGTTCTTTTATCTCTACATGGCATATCCCCATCTCTTCGGTTTCTAGCTGTGTTCCTGGAATATTACATTTTAAAAACTGAAAAGGAACAGCTACTTGCTCATTTGGCAAGTGCATTGTTTTAGTCTGTAAATTCACGGAACAACTCTGTTCCACTAACCAATCCATTCCCAAAATGATAGGCATAACCAGATTTTTCATGACGACACAACAGAAATCGAATTTTTCGTCCCGAAAAAAAAACCTGTTGAGTGACTCTGCGACTCTCAGAGCTGAATGCGCCTTGAATCTGAATGGCTTTCATAGGCAAAATAGAGACACTTTGTACAGTCTGTAATTCTGTTAGAGTTTCTTCAGACATACAAGTGATCTCACTACCAGTATCAATCAAGGTTTCAATTGTCAGATGACTCACCTGTACTTCAATAGTGGGTAGTACACTATTTTCCTGCTTGTGAAACTCCAGATAACACAATCCGGACTTATCTCGAGGGTGTCTCCCTTGTGACTTTACGGGTGATTTAATACCTTGTGAGTGAAGTCCTAGGCCTTGGCCCTTCTGCCAACCCATCTGGTACATAAGCTTCCATCCAATCCGATGCTCAACATCACCATTGAACCGCCCAACATCCAGAGTCGAACCCGGCGGCCCCTCTAATTCGACTGAGTAGAGTTTTCCGACGCCTTGGTCAAAGGAGCCGATACCGTGTTAATGATACTTGACTTGGCTGTAGTAGGTCGTTCCCAAACTATCTTCCTAGGGTTTCGTGGACGAGAATATTGCATCAGTTTTACTTTCTTGTTAGGTACCGTGCTGGGGTTATCCTGAATTCCTTCCTGTTGCCTCAGAAAATTTGCGGCTCCTGTAATGGTGTGATCACTTACCAAAGCCCATAATGACCTGATGTGTTGCGGAAAGTGAGTCATGATTTTGTTCACTAATCTCTCCTCTGGCATTGGTTCAGTGAGGATTTCTGCACGGCTAACGTAGTAAGCGAAATGGTTATACATCGATCCCATTCTGTCGTTCCAAGGACTATACGCAATGTCTTTACGTAGTTTCTCCTGTTCCTTTTCCGACCAGACCTGTTGAGTGAAGTCTGCTTTGAAATCTTCATACGTATTGTTACAGGTTTATTCTTCTATATCATGAGAACCTCAAAAATTATACTAAAACACTAAAACATAACGTTGAAATAGTTTATTTTCTTAAATCCTACCAGCTCACAGAATTACTTCACTCAACAAATGACTAGCTTAGCGTTATCATAGTAAGTAGGTACATGAACTGCATGATCCGTGCATGGAGCTTGTGGTGTTTGATGTAGAACAAAAACCTGAAACAAAGTATGAATGTAATAGTGATTGAAACTGTTGATATTTAACTCACCTAACTTACGATCTTCCTCGTATACCTCTGATTAGTGGTCGTTCCAGTTTTGTGGGTGCTCTTCTTTGCTTGTCTGGTATGACTGGTCCTTGATAGGTGTTGTTTGTTGTTGATCTCTTGATATCAGCTTCTTCGTTAACAGAACAAGAATATGGAAACATACTACCCTAGCAGTTGAAATCTTCTTGGGGAACACACCCTTCAGCCCTTTTCCATGGTGCCTGAACCTGCATTTCTTGCCATTAGTCGAAACAGAAATCTGCAGGAAACTCCAGAATAATCATATCTATTTACTTCTTGAAGTTGATAGAAATCGAAATGGATACCTGAAAAATATAAGTTATTTAAATAATTAAAGAAAGATAATAATATCAAAACATAACCTATTTGATCAGATGATTGCTGTCACTGTATCTGTCCGTAAGTTCGTCTGGGTATTCTGTGTCACTTTATCGTGACGTGCTGTCACTTGTGTCATGTAACCATGTAACGAAAGTAACCAAAGTGAATTCTTCTGGCTGCGACTGGCTCGAGACTGCTCCGGTACGTCACTGCGGATTACACCTGCACTACACTTGACATATGTCACAAACTTCATCGACAGTGATACCACTTTCTGACTGAAAAATTCCTACTTTTCTACTTGGCGGGTTCGAAAGAAAAAAAAAGTCTTTTTCCTGGTATCCATGTGGATCGTGAGATAAAAGCAATCGTAATTGCGGATAATTAACACAAATTTCGGAAAATTTTGAGATAATATTAGTTGTGGACACTGGAGCAACTTCTCTTAGAAAAAGGATATGATTTCTCACATTTTCCGAATTTCGAATCTATATTAGAAATCACTTTGAGGCCACCCAACACCTTCAGGTATGTCTCACTTTCAGTCAGTACTTTCTGCTGGAACTCATTGTCGAGTATCTTCAGTCACAGTAATCATATTTACTTCCAGGCCTCATATCTCATGAGTCATAACTCATAACTTATAAATTAGACTTCAGAGGTTGTAGTTACCGGTTCCACCAATATAAGTTCACCAGGACCTGAGTACCTACTATAGATTGTCTTTACCTGACAGGAGTCAGACTCAGACACCAGATGAATGGAAGCTGCCTTCTAACTTCTTTGAGCCCTGCTGCTGGCACTTTGGAAAAATGACAGATTAGCCCTAGAACTTAGATTCCTTCTAGATACCTTGCACAATATCAAAAGTACAAAGAACCTAGCCTTCAGCACAGTTCTTTATTTCAAAATTTGAATTATTTACCTTTCTCCTTACCTAGCTGTACTAGGCATGAGCCTGCTAACAATGCAACCCAGGTGTGTAGGTTGTTATTCATTAGGATATGTAGGTCGAGCTGATACTACAATTATTGGTAGGGATTTTGTAGAGATATGTCTCAGAGACCATGTTTTAATGAGTTAAATGTATTGTAGGTAGCCATACATTTCCCAGGGTCATAGCGCTATTACCCCAAAACTTGATTGGCCAAACACCAAAAATTGAAGTTGGACTCTCAGTATTGTGCTTATACAGGTTGTCCATGATATACAGATTGTCCATGGGTTTGAACTTCAAGATTTACTAAATTTCAATTTTGCTGCTTTATTTTTTTGTTGGGACTTGGGTGTAAAGTATTCCAAAACTACAACCAAGATACGGTCAACTTTTTTTTTCTTTTGATATTTTTTTTCTCAATCATAGGTTGTACTTTTAATCTTATTTTCGGATTTTTTTCCACTTGGTGTGGGTATTAAAAAAAATATATACTAGCCTCATTATCGATATACAGGGTGTCCCTTTTATAGATGTACTAGGTGCACAATTTCATTAGGATTTTTTTTTATTTTTTTGAGTTTGGGTATTCAGGCAATTTTGTTTAAATACAATATTGATTGTTTATGTACAGGGCGTGCATAAATTGCAGGGGGAGTTTTCAGATTACAGTAACTACGAATTTTTTTTTTCTGAATAATTTCAGGAATTTTACAGACTTTTGGGTCTTTGCATTTGTTCAATCAAAATTTTGGGTTTTGGATCCAGTATATTTTGAATGAAGGTTGACTTAGTGCATACCGAGGAGTTGGATGGTCTTAAAGTCACTGGGGATACTGTTTCTATTGTTATATTATTTTTTTTCTTTCGCCTAAGAAGGAGTGGGGGGTTTGAGTGACCTCAAAGTCGTGATTAGGACTTACTTTGTATTTTGATTATAGTTATTTTACTCATTCAATATGGAGGTGAATCGACTTCTCGGAGATGAAATTACTTACGAGTTACAAATTCGAGGGATGCCAATCGGTAGAACGGTTAATGAAAAACGGACTACTTTGAGGGATATTTTGCGGTTAGAACGTTCAGGGGAGGTTCAGACACCTTTAACGGCAAATTTGGACCCAAACTATGAGATATCAATTTGTGAAGGAAAACTTACGGATTTAGCTGACGACATTCAAAATTTCGATAAAGTCAATCGACAAAATAAATTCAAAAGAACCAATTCGCGACTTATTCACTTAGATTTACGGTTGAGCAGACTTACTTGTAGTGCTACTTTAAGGGAAAAGCACTCTGAAGTATCTTCATGGTGCAAACAATTAATGACTGATTTATCCACAATCTATATTGAGGCTGTGGGGGAGGATGATCGGGTAGAGAGATCACTAATAGACGACGCACCTCTTCGACCAAAGAGAGTTCATTCGAATACATCAACCAGAGAATTTAACAAAAATTCACCGTTAGTCGACGATCAGTTGAATAGGGTGGAAGGTGATTTTGACAATTTGGATTTGCTTGACCGAGATTCACGTACGAATAGTCCAAATCAGGAAAGTAGCAGGTCCAGGGAAAGTCGTGTTGAGGGTCTTCGTCGAATGTTCGAAAGCAGGGAAGCACAGGAAACTCGGGAGGCTAATGAGGATAGACGGGTTCCACCTCACTCAAGCGACCGGTCAACTCGAGCTCACAGTCCAACTGTTAGGTTCATAGACCCCGACAACAATATTCCAGGGAACAGTCAAGCACTCCCTAATAGGGCGAATTCTTCAGTGAATTTTCCTCATGCATATCAACCCTCTCCCATGACAAATAATAATATTTCTCAGGTAAATAGCATTCTTAGCCCCAAAACTGGTGTTTCCTCATGATGCAATAATTCTTCCAACTTTGATGTTAGTCGTTGGCGCGTACAATACGATGGAATTTCCAGCATTACAACATTTCTGGAACGGATTGAAGAGTTGCGTGTGTCACGTGGTGTCTCTAAGGAGAGATTACTTCAATCTGCTCCAGAGATATTTGTAAAAGATGCGTTATTTTGGTACCGAATGGGTCATTCCGATTCTTGGGATGAATTGATCAAAAAGTTGCGTGAAGATTTCCAACCTCACGACTATGAGAACGCATTGTGGAAGGAGATACGGCGTCGTACGCAAGGTAGTCAAGAGCGGGTCATAAATTTTGTCGCTGTTATGGAAAATTTATTTCGTGAGTTGGTTGAGGTTCCATCCGAGGAAGAACGAGTTCAAATTATTAGGCGAAACATGCTACCGTTTTTACAAACCGGACTGTCCCTTCACCCGATCAGCACCCTTTACGAGTTGATTCGTTTGGCACGTGCGATTGAAGATACTGAGATGCGCGTACAGAGGTTTTGTCCACCACCGACAAATCTTAGACATTTAGTTGAGCCCGACTTGGCCTACAGAAAGCCAGTTAACTCAAATCTCTGTTCCATTGAAACTCCCACTCATGACCCAATAGTAGCTGCAATTGGCGAGTCCAACCAGCCCACCTGCTGGAATTGCAACAAGTCTGGGCATAGATTCCGAAAGTGTTCCGAGCAAAAGCGAGTGTCTTCAAGTGCGGACAGGCTAATGTTACGAGTCATTCTTGTCCACGTTGTTCAAAAAACGGGAGGTCGGCGAGGCAGTAGGCCACCTGCCAACGTCGTCGTTACCCTTGGGCCAACAAACCGAAAATCAAATCATTTTAAATTATGTATTGGCACACGCTAAGAGAGACCAGCGGCCTTATTTGAATGTGACAATTTTAGGTCAGACATTTTTAGGACTTTTAGATAGCGGAGCCACTAGGACTATTCTGGGGGGTCCATCATGGAACATTTTACGACGGTTGTGTCAGTTGGATTCGGTGGAACCGAAACGTTGTCTAGTAGCAAATGGCCAAAGTTGTGAGAGTATAGGTCATGTATTTTTACCCCTACAGTTACGGGATCGTGTTAGGGTTATTGATGTCCTTGTGGTTCCATCAATTCCTCATGGATTGATCCTCGGAGTTGACTTTTGGAGTCAGATGGGGATTATCCCTGATTTATATACCGGGGAATGGTGTCTTCGTTCGGATCAATTCATGGAGGATATTAAAATAGATGGCATCCAGGACATTGACAGCTTGACCAATACCCAACGAGAGGCCCTCGATGTAGTCATCAATAGAGCATTTACTGCTATGGGGGATCGATTGGGCTGCACACACTTAGTGGAGCACGTGATTCACACTACCTCTGTCCCAATCGAACAGCGTTATTACCCGATCTCCCCTGCCTTACAGAAAATTGTGAATGCTGAGTTGGACGATATGTTAAAGCAAGACATAATCGAACCTTCTTCTTCGCCATGGTCATCCCCTATTGTCATGGTTAAAAAAGGTGACGGTAGATGGAGATTTTGCGTCAATTACAAACGTTTAAATGCCGTTAGTACTCCGGACGCATACCCGATCCCCTACGTGAGTGCAATTTTAGACAAATTGAGGGATGCACATTACCTCACAACTTTGGACATCGAGTCGGCCTACTGGCAGATACCAGTTGCCGCCGAGTCTAGACCCTTAACTGCGTTTACAGTCCCTAACCGTGGTTTATACCAATTCAAGCGCATGCCGTTCGGGTTACACTCCGCCCCTGCTACCTAGCAGAGATTGTTGGATCGAGCTCTGGGAGTGGATCTCGAAGGGTATACGTTTGCCTACTTGGATGACATAATCATCGCCACTTCCACGTTCGAAAAGCATCTCGAAGTACTTGGTGAGGTTCTGTAGCGTCTACATGCCGCTGGCCTCACTCTCAATAGAGACAAGTGTGTGTTTTGTGCTCCTGAGCTCCGTTATTTGGGCTACGTAGTAAATGCGTCTGGGCTCCTAGTTGATCCAGAGAAAGTTGACGCCATTCTGCGCATCCCAACGCCTCGTACCGTTTCGGAAGTGACAAGGGTAGTAGGGCTAGCGTCATGGTATCGCCGATTCATACCGTCCTTCTCGACCGTCGTATCACCCTTGACTAAATTGACCCAAAAGAATAGACCATTCGTTTGGGACAATGAATGTGAACTAGCACTGAATGCCGTTAAACAGCACCTCGTGTCTGCTCCGATCTTGGCATGTCCAGACTTCAACCTTCCTTTCATCATCGAGACGGATGCATCGGATTATGGCTTAGGGGCGATTTTATCTCAGAAACATCCTGAGGGGGAAAAAGTGATTAGTTACTTAAGTTGGTTATTGACGAAAAATGAAAGAAAATTCTCAACAACCGAAAAGGAATGTTTGGCAGTGCTGTTTGCAGTAGAAAAGTTACGACCCTATATTGAAGGAAGTAAATTTACCGTAATAACAGACCATTATAGCTTGAAATGGCTTTTTAACATAAAGGATCCGGTAGGGCGCATTGCGAGGTGGGCATTAAGGATGCAACAATACGATTTTGACGTACAACATCGAAGTGGTAAGGACCACTGTGTCCCTGATGCACTCTCTCGAGCGGTCCCTATGGTAGACCTTTTAGACAGCGCAGATGATGGACCCACAATCACTTCAGACCGATGGTATCGTGAAATGGTCCAGAGAGTCACGAAATTTCCCACTAAATACCCTCTATGGATGTTGGACAATGGGAAGCTTTATCGGAAGGTCAAGTCCCAATACCCTAACCTGTCTCCGAATGAATGGTTGGTTGTAGTCCCTCGTGATCAACGTGTGGATATAATCCGAACAAATCACGATCCTCCGACATGTGGTCATTCTGGTGTTGCCAAAACGACTGCGAGGATAACTCAGACATATTATTGGCCAAAACTACGGGTAGATGTCGCTCGTTATGTCCGCAAATGTGACACTTGCTTCCGGACGAAGCCTGAGCAAAAATCGCCAATTGGACAGATGCTTTCGGCTCAAATAACTGCATCTCGACCATGGGAACTAGTTAGTTCCGATCTCGTTGGACCCATCCCAAGGTCAACCGCGGGATACAGTTTCATACTCACAGTGATGGACTGTTTTAGTAAATTCATTTTGCTTTATCCCCTCCGATCAGCCACCGCCTCTTAAGTCACCAAAATCCTTGAAGATCATGTCATATTGGTGTATGGAGCCCCACGGAAAATAATTGTTGATAATGGCGTTCAATTTCGTAGCAATCTCTTTAGGAACCTCATGACGAAATATAACGTTCACATAGGATTCACTGCCAACTACCACCCGCAGGCTAATCCTGTAGAGAGGACCCATCGGGTCATTAAAACAATGCTAAGTTCTTACGTTACCGACAATCATAAACAGTGGGACCAGTATTTGGCAAAAGTTGGATTTGCCATACGTTCGGCAAAACATGAGGTCACAGGTGTGACGCCTAACCAAATTAACTTTGGTCGCGAAGTCAACCTCAATAATGTGGATATCGACAACCCAAATTTAAATCAAATGGTGGATGGTGATGCACGAGTCCGTTCGCTGAATTCCCTATTCAAAGATGTTCAGAAAAAGCTTCAGAAAGCATACGAAAAGAATAGGATCCCCTATAATCTTCGACATCGCAATGAACCCTTCACACTGAATCAAAAAGTTTGGAAACGCAATCATGTGTTGTCAGATGCTTCCAAAAATTTTACCTCAAAGTTGGCACCAAAATTTTCGGGGCCCTTCACAATAGTTCGGATAGCTTCGCCGTGGTCCTACGAGCTTGCTGACGAGAAGAACAAAACTCTAGGTGTATGGAATGCCAAGGACCTCAAAGCTCATCCTCCTGATGATCACTGATTCGGTCCTCTCATGATTGGGTGTAGATAAGTGTGCGTGTGAGTGTGAATGTGTATAGGAATAAGCATTACAGTTATAAGTTTCGTCGAAACTTATTTCGAGGGAAGGGTGGTGTGTTACAGGTTTATTCTTCTATCTCATGAGAACCTCAAAAATTATACCAAAACACTAAACATAACGTTGAAATAGTTTATTTTCTTGAATCCTACCAGCTCACAGAATTACTTCACTCAACAAATGACTAGCTTAGCGTTATCATAGTAAGTAGGTACATGAACTGCATGATCCGTGCATGGAGCTTGTGGTGTTTGATGTAGAACAAAAACCTGAAACAAAGTATGAATGTAATAGTGATTGAAACTGTTGATATTTAACTCACCTAACTTACTATCTTCCTCGTATATCTCTGATTAGTGGTCGTTCCAGTTTTGTGGGTGCTCTTCTTTGCTTGTCTGGTATGACTGGTCCTTGATAGGTGTTGTTTGTTGTTGATCTCTTGATATCAGCTTCTTCGTTAACAGAACAAGAATATGGAAACATTCAACTACCCTAGCAGTTGAAATCTTCTTGGGGAACACACCCTTCAGCCCTTTTCCATGGTGCCTGAATCTGCAGGAAACTCCAGAATAATCATATCTATTTACTTCTTGAAGTTGATGGAAATCGAAATGGATACCTGAAAAATATAAGTTATTTAAATAATTAAAGAAAAATAATAATATCAAAACATAACCTATTTGATCAGATGATTGCTGTCACTGTATCTGTCCGTAAGTTCGTCTGGGTATTCTGTGTCACTTTATCGTGACGTGCTGTCACTTGTGTCATGTAACCATGTAACGAAAGTAACCAAAGTGAATTCTTCTGGCTGCGACTGGCTCGAGACTGCTCCGGTACGTCACTGCGGATTACACCTGCACTACACTTGACATATGTCACAAACTTCATCGACAGTGATACCACTTTCTGACTGAAAAATTCCTACTTTTCTACTTGGCGGGTTCGAAAGAAAAAAAAAGTCTTTTTCCTGGTATCCATGTGGATCGTGAGATAAAAGCAATCGTAATTGCGGATAATTAACACAAATTTCGGAAAATTCTGAGATAATAGTAGTTGTGGGCACTGGAGCAACTTCTCTTAGAAAAAGGATATGATTTCTCACATTTTCCGAATTTCGAATCTATATTAGAAATCACTTTGAGGCCACCCAACACCTTCAGGTATGTCTCACTTTCAGTCAGTACTTTCTGCTGGAACTCATTGTCGAGTATCGTCAGTCACAGTAATCATATTTACAGGCCTCATATCTCATGAGTCATAACTTATGAATTAGACTTCAGAGGTTGTAGTTACTGGTTCCACCAATATAAGTACACCAGGACCTGAGTACCTACTATAGATTGTCTTTACCTGACAGGAGTCAGACTCAGACACCAGATGAATGGAAGCTGCCTTCTAACTTCTTTGAGCCCTGCTGCTGGCACTTTGGAAAAATGACAGATAAGCCCTAGAACTTAGATTCCTTCTAGATACCTTGCACAATATCAAAAGTACCTAGCCTTCAGCACAGTTCTTTATTTCAAAATTTGAATTATTTACCTTTCTCCTTACCTAGCTGTACTAGGCATGAGCCTGCTAACAATGCAACCCAGGTTTGTAGGTTGTTATTCATTAGGATATGTAGGTCGAGCTGATACTACAATTATTGGTAGGGATTTTGTAGAGATATGTCTCAGAGACCATGTTTTAATGAGTTAAATGTATTGTAGGTAGCCATACATTTCCCAGGGTCATAGCGCTATTACCCCAAAACTTGATTGGCCATTATTCCCCCATGTTTTTCTTTTGTTCACTAATATTTTCGGAATTTTTGATACATCACACAGTAGAATGAATTGTTCTGATATTAGATATTGAAACCCACTGAGGTAACATATAACAAAACGCACAGTTTCATATCAAATCATTAAACTCACAGTTTCATATCAAATAATAGAGAAATTTTGTTATATCAAGAAATAGAACCCATTGTTTCATATCAAATAATAAAGCACACTGTTTGTATCTTCCGAACTCCTCAGTTGTAGACTTATTTCATACCCACTCCCTTCTTCACTGAGCCAGGGTCTGTTCCTCCTTGAAGGTCTTATAAATAACTGCTACTCCTTTCCTCCTGTCAGAACTTCTGATAGAAGAAAAGAACATAGAAGTATTCCACGTAATTTGATAATTATTGGACCAATCTCTTGCACTGCCCATCATGTTCTCCTTTATTAAATCTAGCTTTATTTCAGGTGTAACATGAATTCTTTTGAAGTACAGTTCCATCTCTTCCAAGAATTGTATGAGGTGTTTTGTTCCATCAGCTGCGAATTTAGGGGGTGTTGCCATTTGCGTGTACATGATAGGACCATTAGAACTGTTCAAGCTACAACAACTATAGTTGGAAGGCTCAAGTAAATTATGCTTACTAGTTTTTGCTGATATCAGTGCCATTATCTTTTTTTGTTCGTCATATATCTGAATGATTATTTTCCCAATGTCCGTCATACGTTGCTTGGTTTCTTTAACAGAGGTCTCCAACTTCTGGATTTCCTCCAGAACACACTGTGTGTGTTGTTTTAGTCCAGTGGCGATATCTGTTGCCAGATAATACGTAGGAATCTGCTCTTCAATTGCTGATCCGATACCGACACTGGGCCCTAGAAAATATGAATTTATTTTATAAATATATGAATAGGTATAGTCACTTCTCATCATGCCCACACAGATTTTTTTTTACTCTGTATCCTGGTCACGGCACCAATGTAACCAAACCCACCCAGGTCTTAGATAAATATGAAACTATCTAACCATATTTTATGTGATCGTCTAGTATTTATCATGTTCGAGAAGTATCGAGATTGAATTCGACACCTCTCACCTCTCAAACATGTTCCCACGTTGTGTATTTTTTTAAATATAAGTTCGTGGATACAGAGTTTTGTGAAGGTAGAAAAGAAATGAAAATCGAGTATGAATCAAGAGTATTTATTGGCCACGCATCTTTTTACAATGCAAATTGTACGATGTGAAGTTGAGTGAATTAGCAAAAAGCAATCAAACCCTCTTCACTGCGCCAACCAAGACTCAGTATCAAAAGTTTATGTTGGTATCATCTGATTCATTGCTCAGATGGACTATGCTTGCATTCCTCTCGGTTTGCCTAATGGCTTTTTTCAGTAGAAGGATCGTCTCCTGCCGGGATAAAATAAGAGTGGTTGCAAGCCACCTCCGCGGTGTACACCAACTACAGGGACGTCCAAATCAGTATGCCTACTGTTAATATGGAAGTAAGGAGAGGACGCTCCCACAGTACCATCGAGCAATTCGACCACTCATTGTCATCTATAAGTACTTCGAGTTACGTAGATAAACTGGTCAAGGCTAAGCAACAGCGAAGTATACAATACTACCCAAAACAGATCATGTGATGAGTTTACTCTATTTGGAATTGATTATGTGGCAAAGTCTGATAGGTGATAAGATATTATACTGGAACCTGGTTTTTCAACCCGTTCCTTAGGGCTAACAGAGAGGGGGGTCTGGTAATCATCCATGTTTCCTAGAAGTCGAAACAAGAGAAGGAATTAGTTTATGAAATAATATTTCTGCTCATTCACTCTGAAGGAAACACATAACAATGTTTAGGTAAAGCTTTTTTATTTCTTGAAGTCGCAGGTATTCAAAAGAACAACCCTATTTGTGGTGAAGTGTTGGGTCCGACTGCGACCAAGTCGATCGGATAGTAGTGTAAGTGTAAGTTCCGACTACGATCAGGTGTCGATCGGATCGTCAAAAGTGTAGGGTCCGACTACGATCAGGTGTCGGTTGGATTGTAGTGTAAGTGTAAGCTGAACGAACATATGTGAACTCAGGTGTAAATTATATATCATCACACCTAAATAAATAATACCATCATGTCAAATTCAAATGTACTACACCTAGTTCATTTCAAACGAACAAGCCTATTTGTGGTGAGTGTTGGGTCCGACTGCGACCAAGTCGATCGGATAGTAGTGTAAGTGTAAGTTCCGACTACGATCAGGTGTCGGTCGGATTGTCAAAAGTGTAGGGTCCGACTACGATCAGGTGTCGGTCGGATTGTAGTGTAAGTGTAAGCTAAAAACATATGTGAACTCAGGTTGTAAAATAAACGTATAATCAACTTATAGGAACTTAAATTCTTATAGGAACATCAAAAAGGAACAAAATGACCCTAAACTAAATAATAAAAAATAATTTCAAACAAAATATATTATGTAAGTTTCAAATGACCGGGAAATGTATAAACTCCACGTTTTGCTTTCGGTGCGGGTAACTTCATTTTTACTCGATTTATATCGACAATTGATAAATCATCAATTTCTGGATATTTAAAGCTATTTTTAGGCATTTTTGTACCTGCGGCCGCTCTTAGAAATTTGCAATACAGTGAATTATTATTATCATTTTCACGTAAAACTTCTTGAACATGACCAACATACATCACGGCATGTCGTCTCTTTGTTTCAGGAATAAATTGAACTAATATGTAGTCTCCTTCATTGTATTCATTTGGTTCTGAGTTGAATTCATCCCAATTGTCGGAATCTGAATCATGGACAGACATGTGGCTATCCGAAAGCGAACTGTCGCTCTCTTTTGAAATAATTTTGTGTAAAAATCATCTTCTATAAGATCTTCAGATTCTATTACATTTGTTGCTTCGTCTTTTTCATTTGTATCAAAAGATACACTTCTTCCTGCAATTACATTTAATCTCTTTTTGCGCTTAATCTGCCTATTTTCATCTGGAAAGCGAATCTTTTGTAACAAGTCTGTAAAACTATTGTTTAAGGCGTCTTGATTTGAAGGTGCTTGTGCTTGGCACCAATCTGGCAGTCGCTTTAGCACTTCTTCTCTATTCAGAGGATATATCCCTGTGGCCCTAAATCCTGCTACCAAATTTTCAGGCTTCACTTTTTCAAGAGTTTGTCTTAATAATCTTGGAAATTGATCCTTTGGAATACAACCTTTATTTTCTTGTTTCCAATTGAGTAGAACATCCCTCCAAGCAGATTCAACTGGTCTAAAAAACGCCACGTCCAATGGCTGGCATAAATTTGTCGAGTTAGGCGGCAATAATATAAATCTAATATTATGTTCTCTACAGGTACGCATCACCCGATCTGAAAGGTGGCTCGACAAATTTTCTCCTATCATGACTTTTGGTCCATCTTTTTGCCGGAAATATTGCAAAGCAATTTTTAAAAACCAGTCTCCAAATATTGTAATGTCAAACCACCCTGACTTCGACCGATTATATTTCGCACCCTCTATACCATTTTCAGTCCATGTGTCATATAAATGTAGCGACTTATAGACGACGTATGGTGGTAATATATGCCCTGCAGCTGAACCAGCCATCATAACAGACACTGATGTCTTGAGGAGGCACATTTTCAAGACTATTCTCCAACTCAGTAAAATATTCATTAATTATATCACTGGAAACTTGAGCTCTGGCCCGCTTTATGTTTTCGCATAATCTCACAGAAAGCTAAAATATATTTTTAAAATTAATTAAAATTTGTATAATAATTATTGGCTAGTTACAGCCTACCTTAGATTTGTGCCTATTTAAAAAATTTCTTGCCCATTCCAAACCTGGCATATTGTTATTTCCAAAACGATTCTCCCGAACACCTTTACGATCCAGGTATTGTTTTACTGTTAACCGTATATCATATGAGGTTAATGGAAACCCCCACTGTGCGGTGTAACGATACAATCGTTACATTTATAATTAATATCCATTAATGATCATTGTCGTCCCTCTATGTATAATTATTAGAACTTCAACTCACAGAACCGCAGGAACAGATCAACCGCACATTGATCAATTAGTGATCTGTATCATCATAAGTTACGTTCAGGATAAAAAAGTTAGAGGGCGACAGAATCGAATTGAAAACGACAAGACGTTCATGATTTGCATGAGCTCTTCCCTTTCTGAATTTGGCAGCGAAATCAACAGGTTGATTCTCCATTTTGGGATAAATCCCAACTATCTTTATGTTGAATTTCTCACCTTTCTCCGCAAAAATATCAGCGTGGTTTCGTGTTTAATTGAAGATATTAGACAGGTACGTAGTATGATTCCAATTTAATTGCTTTAATTGTTATTGTGCACGCAAATTTTTGACTGCGAAATTTAGCAGCATGGCGGCTTGAGTGAATGTTCACAAATTTTTTCAAAGGTTCAATCTTCGATTATCGTTGTAATCATTTTGAATTTTCGATGAATGTTAATTTCCTAGGAGGAAGCATTGCTCGAATGTCCAGTGGCGTAGCAGATTGATGTGTTCATCGTTTTGATAACTACAAATGTTGATCTTTTAGAATTGACTGCGTTTTCGTTTTCACAGCACTTGGTCTTCAAACCCTGTACAAATCCAAGGAATTTACAAATTAATTGTACAGCAAAGAAGTCAGAGTTGATATACTTACACGTTTAGTAAGAATTTTACTGGAAACCAGTCTAATCAATTGGTGGCCTGGAAATCATCGATGGAATCAGTTCAGGTGAGTACCGAAAACACATGTTATTTTCTATATGAATAAATTTGAATGTGTGCCTTTCAACTCACCTGATCTGTTTTCAAGATCACCAGGTTTCCAATAAAAGAAAGATCAAAATTTGCCATATTTTCCTGTATAGAAATATCTATCTCAAAATTGTCTATCTGAGATAAATATATATTTTATCTTAACTTATCTCAACTTATCTTTTGTGATCAATCATAGTATTGATCATGTGTCCACATTAAGGACATATTCATTTTCATTATCTTATTGTATGTTTTGCTACTGTGCCATTAAAAATATTCAAGCTTTTTAGTGAATTATATCTTTTATACATTTTGGAAGATTTTGTGAAGACTCATTTGACCAGTTAGTAGTCAAAATCACATCTAGGAATCATATTACATACACTGGGTGATATCTTTTACTTGAAGCCACTGTCAGAGATATTATTTGAGATCATAAGTTGATCTGTTATCTTAGAAATTCATTGAGTAACTTCTTGTAGCAACCAGATGAATCTTTTCTCTTGAAATATATTTACTTTACTCCAAATATTGGAAATTTGAATATTTGATATCGACTTTATACCTGTTGATTTCAGAATCAATTTCAGATTCTAATTTTCTCTATATTAATTTTTGATTATCCTTTCATGAAATTCAGGAATGAATGACTAGCTCACTCAACACGTGTTGATTAAGAATTGTTATATCACCTAGATATAAGACCATCAATTTTAGTTAATCAATTTATATAGGTTCAATTTAAAATTAGAGCTGATTAAAAATTGTTAATCCAAACATTTATTGGGTCACTCATTTAATTTTGGCTTGCATGCTAAAGAGTGATTTTCAGTATCTTGAAAATAATCAGCCTCTATTATCTTCAACATTTCTTTCTTCAACATTTTTTTTACATCAGCATATCATCATATAGGTCTGTCAAAGGATAAAGCCAAGTTGTAATTCTATAACAACAAAAGTTTATCAGAAATCTAATATTCTTGATTGTTTTTCATGCTATTAATGACAACTACGACGATCCTGAAACATCCACGTTCCTGAGTTGAGGTCGAACATTTGAAGTCTGGTTGGTGTATGTCAAGCTGACTACATAAAATACCTAAGGAGTCACGATAGATCCAGGTTCCTAGTTTTAGGAAAACTCCAGCAACCAAGGTATTCTCCAAACATAACACCAACAGATTCAGCAGCGACACTATAGAGTTGTTTCTTTTGTTATAGCAGAAAATATGCTAGAATTTGATTTCAAGTGATAATTGTTATCTTGGCTTATCATTTATACTTGACAACATTCATTCATCACATATGAGAACACTCATTCAATCTTGTATAAATTAATCATTCATCAAACTATGTATATTGCTCATATAATTTAGTAAATTGTATATATATTGAGTAATAGTTTTATTGTTCCATTGTAGAAAGGAAATTTATCTTTTTTTGATTCATAGGAACTTTGAATTTTTATCCTATTCAGTAAACAAAAAATTCTGGCGTCCAGTCACTAAGTAATTTCAAAACCCCTTGCTTGACACAAATAAACAAATCAGAAACTGGCAAGGCAGTCCAAAGAACCACAACCCTATTCCACTGAAATAGCCTGGGCAATCTAAAACGACACTTTGTCGTTACATAATTTTGGCGCCCAACGTGGGGTCTGTATAGTTAACACAATTCAGTCACATGAAGATCTTACCGAGGAACAACTGAAAAGGCTAGAATTTGTTGTAGATTCATTTTTAGAGATTGCACCTGCTGATACAATAGGAAAAACTCATTTGCTTCAACATAACATTGATACAGGCTCAGCTACTCCAATTCGTCAACGTCAATATCCATTGTCTCCCGCAATGCAGAGCCATCTCAACAAAGAAGTTGATGAAATGTTAAAATTAGGTATTATTCAGCCTTCACAGTCTCCATGGTGTAATCCAGTATGGTTGGTTGAAAAACATTCTGGTGAATTTAGAGTTGTCTTAGATTCCAGAAAATTGAACTCTGTAACTATTCCTGATGCATATCCCATGACCCTCATCGACTCTATCTTGAGTAAGCTGAGAGACGCCAAATTCCTTTCATCTGTAGATTTAAAGAAAGCATTTCATCAAATTTGCCTGACACCTTCCTCTCGTCCTAAAACAGCATTTGCCATCCACGGTAGAGGTTTATTTGAGTACACCAGAATGCCATTTGGTCTCTCTTGTTCGAGTCAGACAATGTGTCGTTTAATGGATTTGGTTATAGGTCCATCTCTTGAACCATTTGTATTTTACTATATTGATGATATCATCATTGCAACCCCAGACTTTGAGACTCATATGAAAATTTTGCTCAAACTCAAAGAAACATTGAAAAATGCCGGCCTCACCATCAATTTGGAAAAGTCGCAGTTCTGTAGACCATCCCTTGAATTTCTTGGTTATGTAGTTGACAAAGAAGGTCTCAGAATGGACGATTCCAAAGTATCTGCTATCTTGAATTATGAAAAACCTAAAACAACCACACAAATCAGACGACTGGTTGGTATGGTTGGATATTATAGGAGGTTTCTCAATAATTTTTCCTCTTTGTGTAGTCCAATAACAGACCTATTACGAGGTCGAAAAAAAGGTCAAGGCATAATATGGACTGAGGAAGCTGATAAAGCCTTTGAAGATATAAAGAAATCCCTGACTACAGCTCCAGTTTTGGCAAGTCCTGATTTCTCTCAACCATTCATCATATACTGTGATGCTTCAAATACTGGCGTAGGATCGGTCTTGTATCAAGAAACAGATGGAATCGAACACCCAATAGCTTATGCCAGTAAGACTTTGAACAAATGTCAACGTAAATATTCTGCAACAGAGAAGGAACTTCTTGCTGTTATTTTTGGTATAGAAAAATTCAGATGTTATATTGAAGGGACACATTTCAAAGTTATAACAGATTGTGCTAGCTTGGTCTGGCTTAATAATATGTCTAACCCTTCTGGTAGATTAACCAGATGGGCTGTAAAACTGTCTCAATTTTCGTTTGATATTGAACATAGGCGAGGCACACTGAATGTGGTCGCCGACTCACTTTCTAGAGCTCCATTACCTGAGACAGCTTTATTAAATCTATCTAAAATTATGCCAGATAAGTGGTACACAGATATGTGTAAAAAGGTTGAAGAGAATCCAGATAGCTATCCTTCCTTCAGAATAGAGCAGAATGTTTTGTATAAACATGTTTTCAGTAGAGATAAATTAATTGGTAATTTAACTGATTGGAAAATTGTTGTTCCTACAGCAAATAGGAAAGAGGTGTTGAAAATGTTTCATGATGATGAAACTTCAGGACATCTTGGTATTGCCAAAACTTTAGCTCGTATTCAGGAATTATACTATTGGCCTGGGCTGCGTAAAAGTGTCTATAAGTATGTTAGAAAGTGTTCCACCTGTGCCTCTTGTAAACCGTCAAACTTACCTCAAGCTGGACTGATGGGTTCATATAAAAATATTAATTTTCCATTTCAATTAATATCTGCAGATTTATTAGGACCTTATCCTAGATCTAAGAACGGTAACCAATTTGTACTAGTAGTAGTGGATTGGTTCACGAAATTCGTATTAGTGCATCCTTTAGTTAAAGCCACATCAAGAGCCATCATAAAATTTTTGGAAAATCAAGTTTTTCTCATTTTTGGAGTACCTCAAATTTTTGCTTGCGATAATGGTTCAGTTTTTACGAGCAAGGAATTTAAATCTTTCATATCTCAATACAATGTTCAGAAGACTTGGTATACAGCCAGATATCATCCACAGATAAATGCCACAGAAAGGCAAAACAAAGTGATAGTAACTGCTATTAGGTCATATATCAAAGAAAATCATAAAACTTGGGATCAGTCCATTTTTAAGATTGCTCAAGCAATACGTACTGCAAAAAGTGACGTTACAGGTCATTCAGCAGCTTTCTTAACTTTCGGCAGAAATATACCAGTTACAGGAGATTATTATGGACAAATTGCAGACAATTCTAAAAACATAGTTACGATTACTGAGAAAAATTCAAGGATTGAAGATCTTCAGGAATTACCAGAAATCTTTTCAAAAGTTCGCGAGAGAATACGGAAGGCGTATGACCAAAATACCAAAACTTACAATCTTAGAAAACGCGAAACTAAATATAAAGTTGGTGATAGAGTACTGAAGAGAAATTATGTTCTGTCAAAAGCTGAAAATTCATTTTCTGCTAAATTTGCTCCAAAATACATTCCTTGTGTTGTGGACAAAGTTCTCTCTCCTTTGGTATACTCTCTCAAAAATGAAAATGGTACTGACTTAGGAAACTGGCATGTGAAAGATTTGAAATTAGATCCCGCTTTTCTTGATTCAGATGATGACTCCGATGATGACTCTGAATTGGATGCTGATGAAAATTCAGATGAGGAAGTGCCTTAAATTTTTTGATAGCTGGGCAGTAGACGGCTTGAGACTATCTCTGCAGGGGCATTCACCATCCTGACGGTAAAACTCCGATCAATTGGCTACATGACATTTTTTTTTACATTTTCATGCTCAAAACATCAGCACAAAATGTATACCTTTTCTCGTTTGCAAATTTTAAATGCAAATTTATCTTGTATAATTCAACGTTCGGCGTGGGTTTTAGCCCGGAAAATAGTTGTTTCATGATCAATTTGGTTTGAAAGTTTGAAGATTTCATGCCTTGAGGAGAACTCAATTTTTCAGATAATGTTTTTAGTATAATACAATATTCGGCGTGGGTAGGTGCCCGGAAAGTAGTTGTTTCTTGACATATTGCCTGAAAATGAAGGTTTTCATCAAGTATGAAATCGAACTCAAATAGATTCCTTTTGGGAGCTTAAATACCGTTATATAAGATTTTCTCTTGTTAAGAGACTGTTTTTTGACACTTTTCTTAAATTCTGAATTTTACGGCAAGGAGTACACATGGTTCTTTCACGGTGGAAAATTTTCTAACAATGCTAATAGAGTTTCTTGAAGATTTACATCTCTTATAATATATATCATGATGATATAGCATCTGAACATTTGAAGATCTTTGAAGCGTAATTTTTGTACTAGAACTCTTATCTTGTACCTATATGAGAACTGTCACTTTCTTGAATTGTTGGTCTAGGGGAGTTTTGAAGTGTTTCTACCTATGATGTTCATCTCATGCACTATGTCTTGTGTTCAAATATCTTATCATATCTAAATATCTTATTTATCTAAATACTTGTCTTGTTATCTGTATTTATCTTTTACCTATGAATTTATATTTCCTTCATTCATGATGCTTACCATTTATCTTTGAATATCATGCAACATGTCCTTAAGATGCATTTTGTTTTCATGGTACGTATCGCCTATCTTACCTTCTATCTAGGAATATGAATATTCATTTTGACAAGACATGTATTCAAGAGTGATTTGGATTTCGAGCATAAGTGAACATCTAGGAGTTTTCTGGTTACATTAATTACATTTCAAATCATTTTCAGGAACTTTAAAAAGTTTGATTTTCAATACCTATCACATACCTTGGTTCAGAACTTCACATTCAATACTGAGTGATTTATCTTAGAACAACACTTTTGGGTGTTCTTCATTTGCAAATTGTGTTTTGCAAATATTTTTTTTTCCAAATTTTAAAAGGGACTCACTTGAGTTGGGTGCGAACATGGTTCAGACTGACAGCCAGGTATGGCAAGGGTCCTTGGAAGGGAGAGTATTGGGGGGCATTTGCTTGGCTAGTTGTGCGGCTACGGGCGATCACAACACTGACTTAAATGGCGGCTGGGTGGATGCTACTGTGCTTCTCCTGAGCTCCACTGATCTGTCAGGCCTGAGGATTTGTTCGCAGTGGCTCAAGTGGGAACACTCCCGCAAACCCTCTTGGCCTCATTTATATTCTGGTGAAACTTATTTAGTTTCATCATTTCGTTGGTAGGACCCTCCTACTCCAGTTGAAGGTGACAACTGGTTAATCTAAATTTCTTCGCGTGATTTTATATATTTTTTTTTTGTTTCACCATAGATGATATACCTGCTTGCCTTCTGCCATGGATTCAGGGTGGTTGGTGGTTGTCTCGAACAATCTGGAGGCGAGTGGACATAGAATTTCTCACCGGCGCTGTAATCAACATCTCGCAGCGAAGAGGATTTCTTGGCTGGATTGTTCGGGAGAGCTCCAATCACGCTGTTTCCTTGCTTGGGGACGATCAGGTGTCTCAATCTAATACCTTTCACTCATCAAGTCTGTCATGAGTACAGAGAGTAGAAAGTTTCAATTTAGGATAATTTGATAAATTATCATTTCCGTTTATTTCAACAGAAAAAATTCGAAAGCGTTGCTTTGAATTTTTTTGCGGAGAAAGGGGGATATGTAACGATACAATCGTTACATTTATAATTAATATCCATTAATGATCATTGTCGTCCCTCTATGTATAATTATTAGAACTTCAACTCACAGAACCGCAGGAACAGATCAACCGCACATTGATCAATTAGTGATCTGTATCATCATAAGTTACGTTCAGGATAAAAAGAGGGCGACAGAATCGAATTGAAAACGACAAGACGTTCATGATTTGCATGAGCTCTTCCCTTTCTGAATTTGGCAGCGAAATCAACAGGTTGATTCTCCATTTTGGGATAAATCCCAACTATCTTTATGTTGAATTTCTCACCTTTCTCCGCAAAAATATCAGCGTGGTTTCGTGTTTAATTGAAGATATTAGACAGGTACGTAGTATGATTCCAATTTAATTGCTTTAATTGTTATTGTGCACGCAAATTTTTGACTGCGAAATTTAGCAGCATGGCGGCTTGAGTGAATGTTCACAAATTTTTTCAAAGGTTCAATCTTCGATTATCGTTGTAATCATTTTGAATTTTCGATGAATGTTAATTTCCTAGGAGGAAGCATTGCTCGAATGTCCAGTGGCGTAGCAGATTGATGTGTTCATCGTTTTGATAACTACAAATGTTGATCTTTTAGAATTGACTGCGTTTTCGTTTTCACAGCACTTGGTCTTCAAACCCTGTACAAATCCAAGGAATTTACAAATTAATTGTACAGCAAAGAAGTCAGAGTTGATATACTTACACGTTTAGTAAGAATTTTACTGGAAACCAGTCTAATCAATTGGTGGCCTGGAAATCATCGATGGAATCAGTTCAGGTGAGTACCGAAAACACATGTTATTTTCTATATGAATAAATTTGAATGTGTGCCTTTCAACTCACCTGATCTGTTTTCAAGATCACCAGGTTTCCAATAAAAGAAAGATCAAAATTTGCCATATTTTCCTGTATAGAAATATCTATCTCAAAATTGTCTATCTGAGATAAATATATATTTTATCTTAACTTATCTCAACTTATCTTTTGTGATCAATCATAGTATTGATCATGTGTCCACATTAAGGACATATTCATTTTCATTATCTTATTGTATGTTTTGCTACTGTGCCATTAAAAATATTCAAGCTTTTTAGTGAATTATATCTTTTATACATTTTGGAAGATTTTGTGAAGACTCATTTGACCAGTTAGTAGTCAAAATCACATCTAGGAATCATATTACATACACTGGGTGATATCTTTTACTTGAAGCCACTGTCAGAGATATTATTTGAGATCATAAGTTGATCTGTTATCTTAGAAATTCATTGAGTAACTTCTTGTAGCAACCAGATGAATCTTTTCTCTTGAAATATATTTACTTTACTCCAAATATTGGAAATTTGAATATTTGATATCGACTTTATACCTGTTGATTTCAGAATCAATTTCAGATTCTAATTTTCTCTATATTAATTTTTGATTATCCTTTCATGAAATTCAGGAATGAATGACTAGCTCACTCAACACGTGTTGATTAAGAATTGTTATATCACCTAGATATAAGACCATCAATTTTAGTTAATCAATTTATATAGGTTCAATTTAAAATTAGAGCTGATTAAAAATTGTTAATCCAAACATTTATTGGGTCACTCATTTAATTTTGGCTTGCATGCTAAAGAGTGATTTTCAGTATCTTGAAAATAATCAGCCTCTATTATCTTCAACATTTCTTTCTTCAACATTTTTTTTACATCAGCATATCATCATATAGGTCTGTCAAAGGATAAAGCCAAGTTGTAATTCTATAACAACAAAAGTTTATCAGAAATCTAATATTCTTGATTGTTTTTCATGCTATTAATGACAACTACGACGATCCTGAAACATCCACGTTCCTGAGTTGAGGTCGAACATTTGAAGTCTGGTTGGTGTATGTCAAGCTGACTACATAAAATACCTAAGGAGTCACGATAGATCCAGGTTCCTAGTTTTAGGAAAACTCCAGCAACCAAGGTATTCTCCAAACATAACACCAACAGATTCAGCAGCGACACTATAGAGTTGTTTCTTTTGTTATAGCAGAAAATATGCTAGAATTTGATTTCAAGTGATAATTGTTATCTTGGCTTATCATTTATACTTGACAACATTCATTCATCACATATGAGAACACTCATTCAATCTTGTATAAATTAATCATTCATCAAACTATGTATATTGCTCATATAATTTAGTAAATTGTATATATATTGAGTAATAGTTTTATTGTTCCATTGTAGAAAGGAAATTTATCTTTTTTTGATTCATAGGAACTTTGAATTTTTATCCTATTCAGTAAACAAAAAATTCTGGCGTCCAGTCACTAAGTAATTTCAAAACCCCTTGCTTGACACAAATAAACAAATCAGAAACTGGCAAGGCAGTCCAAAGAACCACAACCCTATTCCACTGAAATAGCCTGGGCAATCTAAAACGACACTTTGTCGTTACAGCGGCCAAAAGGATATTATTAACAAATGCTTCCTCCTCTTCCTTGGGAAATACTGGTTGCCTCCCAGGGTTACGGGAAAACAAATTCCTTCTTTTCCGTGAGAGTGTTGATGGGTCAATTCCGAATGTCCGGGATGCTTCCCGAATTCCGGAACCATTTTCAATAGCCCGTAATGCAGCTTCCAAAGTTTCTTCGGAAAAATTTCGGTACGATCTACTCCCTAACTGCTTTTTGTGTTTTCGAGGCATGTTGCAAGTTACCCACTTCTGGACATGCAATTAAAAAAATATATATATTTACGAGAATCTTTTAACTTAAATCAAAACTGGATATTTAAGGTTTTAGACCAAGCATCTAAGCACATTATATCCAAATTTGATACAAATCCCACTGTAAATAAGCTCTGAACAGGGGAAATATACAGACACAATTTAGAGCACTTACCGTAGACGACGAAAAATCCCGCCAAATTTATCGTAGTAAATTTTGTGCAGCGCTATACTTGCATACAAGTCGACCTACCGATCCGTACTAAACGTAAACACGCAAGCGGTTGACGCGCACTAGCGTCTAGCGCAAGGAGGTATTAGTATAAACAACGTAGTGGGAGAACCGCGCTAAGCGAGACGCGGACGCGGGCAAACATCAACTGTGCCCATCACCTATATAGCGACGCGCGGTTGACAACACATGTTATTAAAAGTCTAATAACACAAAACTAACACTTTGAATACTGATATGAGGATTTGGAGATTGAGGCCATAAAATGAAAAAATAAAATTGGGATACCTATACCTATTATAGGTATTCATAAAATACAATATTATTCTTTAAGCATTTAAGTTTACATCATGAATAAAGAATCTGAATATCTGAATACATTTTTTCTTTAATTAATTACTAATAATAAGACTAGTGATAATGGCAAGTAAGTTGATATATTGTCAGTATATTTGTGGTATCGTAATGGTATAACCCATAATCAGTGATAGAATAATGTACAGAATGTATTGTTCCATTTGAAAATCCAAAATTGGTAGATGGTCAGAATGACGTGGTCATCGCAGAGAGTATCTGGAGAAAATGTGAAGTTCTATATATATATATATATATATACCTCATATACATATATCTCCGAAAACGGTAAAAAAATATACAGAATAGCTACATGTACATATATTATGTATATTTGAAAAATAAAAACACGAAAATATAATCAAAAATAGTTGCAAAATATGCAAGGTGTTCGATTCACCGACGTATATCTGGAAGGAGGCGGTGGATAATGTGATTTTGAACATATTCAAATATGCAGGATCATTCACATAACAAATTATGAGATGTTTATAGAGAACTGAAAGAGTTTTTTTTCAATAGGACACCCCTGTACATTATTGCATTTTTAGATTCTCCCTAAAGAGCTGATTTCATCGATACATTACACTTGGGGACCTTGGGGTCTAGCGGACATGATTACAGATAAATAGGGTGTTCAAAATCGGGATTTTCCAACTTTGTTTTTTTTTGTCGAAACTATTTATTATTGGTCAAAACGGCTTACATGTCCCTTTTCTCAACTTTTGAATTAATACCTACCGACAGTTTACTGAAACAAATACAGGGTGTTCAAGATTGAGAATTTTGAAAACCATGAATTTGTTCCAATAAAACGTCAGTGGATAGTGAATCACAAGTTGAGGTACACTTGTAAGCCGTTTTTACCAATAGAATAGTTTCCATACAAAAAAATCCTATATGGTAGGGGTGGGGGATAGTGATTTTGGATTATCGATTATCGATAATCACAATATACCGATATTATCGGTTTATCAATATTATCGATACTATAGATAGTATCAGCGATATTACCGATATTATCGATATCATTGATAAACCGATAATTTTTTATCTGAATTATTATCAATATTATCGATAATTATCGATAAATTTGACCAACCCTACTATACGAATAGTTTAAAAATTTCGGTTTTGAACACCCTCTATATCTCTGTAATCATTATTCCCGCTAGACTCCATGTATGATACATTGATGGAATCAGCTCATCAGGGAGAATTTGCAGAATGCAATGATATACAGGGCGTTCTATAAAAAAAACGAAGTTATTGTTACTTCCGGTTCAACCGGAAGTGACAGCAAATTGAAAATATTTCAAAAGTATAGATCACATCACGCAGTGGCTGTACCCGAAATTTCAGATTGATGCCTCTTCTGGTTCTCTATAAACATCGTATGAATTTGGTAGATGAATGACGACCCTGGTATAGATATAATATACTTCAAAGTGTACACTTCGAAAAATCATTGCTTATAGATTCTAAATTGGATGGTATAGTAACTCGTTTTCAAGATTCTACAGGATGTAACATAAGTACGTTGAAATATTCGAGTGACTTATTCCTGAGACAGAAAGTCTATACAGTCTGTCCAAGATAAGGTTGAACAGCATGGGGATCTCGAAAACGGTAGGAGATACGAAATCGGTTGAATGGGGAAAAAGTTGCGCATTCGGAGGCTCATATCAAGAGCCTTCGAAAATTTTGAAAATTATTTCTAGTTTTTGAGTTACCTATATCGAAAAAAGTGAATTTTTGGAATTTCTATTTTATTTTTTTTCTCCGTTATTATTAGAGATACAGCAAAACTGAGAATACTTTTTTATAGCAACTTTTGATGACGGTCAACGTGGTGATACCGATTTTTTCATGCGACGTTTCGTATTCGTGGAACCATCATCAACTTTTGTTTTTTAAATACGGTCCTGATAATTTTTTCACAGATTCTAAAAGGTTTTTTTATTCTGAATTCAACCATGTATTATACAAGGTGGTTCATTTGTGTTTCGACCTATTTTTGGTCATCATCAATGTTTTTTCGAAACTCCAAAGGAAAAATGCCATCAGTTCCACTTATTTTGAAGGAAAATTAGTCAACACACTAATACCCCATCAACTGGTTTCAATCAACAACCCATTTCATTTTGCGGAAACAAACATTCCATCCATACAAATTCAGAATATGTCAAGCGCTAAAACCAGGCGATGACGAAAGGCGCAAGACATTCTGTGAGTGGTATACCAGGAAATGTTGAAATTTTGCAGATTTCTTTCGAACAATCATCTGGACTGATGAAAGCATGGTCACTAATCATGGTAGCTTCGATAGAAAAAATACACATTACTGTTCACGAGAAAATGAACATTTATACATTACAGCGAGACACCAACACCGTTTCGGCTTTAATATGTGGGTTGCAATATTTGGTACACGAATTATTGTTCCTTCTATTTACCATGAAACACAAACTTCCGAACGTTATAGAAATTCGCTTGAAAATCATCTTGAGGAAGCTCTGGATGATTTACCGATTGCGGAAGTTCAGAACTGTTGGTTTCAACAAGATGGCGCTCCGGTACATAATTCCAGAGAAGTCCGTGCGTTTTTATCCCTTGGCCGGCGCGGTCGCCTGAGTTGACACAGCTGGATTTTTTCTTAGGGTATATATCGAACTTTGTACACGCGAATAACTTTGATGATGAAGAAGAACTAAGGGACAGTGTCTTCGAAGCATTCAATAGAATAACCCCAGAAATGCTTAGCAATGTCTTAGAAGCAACTGTGAGAAGAGGATATCTTTGTTCAGAAAATAATGGTTATCATTTTGAACATTTGTTATGAATGTCTCTGTAGGTATTGTCAAAGTTAAGTTGTTAAAGTAATTCGTGTAAGAATTCATCAACAATTTTAAACGCTGCATTGATCGAATGATGTAGTGAAATATTTTTTATTCACTTTTCAGTATTGAATAACCAATCCATCAAGTTTGACACTAAATGATAAGAAATAAGTGGAACTGATGGCTTTTTTTCTTTTGGAAGTTCGAAAAAACATTGATGATGGATATAAATAGGTCGAAACACATTTTAATCACCTTGTATAGTACATTGTTGAATTCAGAATAAAAAAACCTTTCAGAATCTGTGAAAAAATTATCAGGACCGTATTTAAAAAACAAAAGTTGATGATGGTTCCACGAATACGAAACGTCGCATAAAAAAATCGGTAACACCACGTTAAACCTCATCAAAAGTTGCAATGAAAAAGTATTTTCAGTTTTTCTGTATCTCTGATAATAACGGAGAAAAAAAATAAAATAGAAATTCCAAAAATTCACTTTTTTCGATATAACTCAAAAACTAAAAATAATTTTCAAAATTTTTGAAGGCTCTTCATATGAGCCTCCGAATGCGCAACTTTTTCTTCATTTGAGCGACTTCGTATCTCCTACCGTTTCCGAGATCCCCATGCTGTTCAACCTTATCTTGGACAGACTGTATATAAACTTGTATCCGGAAATGATTCGATTCGGAGATACAGGATGTTGAAACTGAATTTTTTTGTTCACTTTTTCGAAATAACATTTGCAAAAAATCAGTTATCTGCACGAAATTTGGTTCCCGAGGATTTTTCAACATCTACAGGGCGCTGCGTAAGCTGTAATTTTTATTTAAAAAAAGGTACACTTCCTCAACAACGCTGGAGGTGATCGTTTTCGAGATATTTACATTTTCTATATCGATGCATGTTACTTTTAGCTCCTAGGGCGCTAAGTGAAGTTGCTGAGAACATTACAAAAAATTAGTTTTTTAAGTCTCGTCAAAATGAACTTTTTTTCCTATGAAATGTTTATCGAAAAATGATTTGTTTTATGTATTTCAAAACCCTGTATCTTCGAAATTAGGCATTTTCGGACACATGTTCATATAATTGTCTCAGGAATACGTCACTCGAATATTTTAACGTACTTATGTTACACCCTTTATATAATAAGCTAAAAATGTTTTTATCACCTTCAGATCTCATTATACGTAATCAATATTGATGAAATACGTAGGTATTCAACTTCTCAAGAAAAAAAAATCGAACAAAAAATTTTACAAAACATTCATTATAATAATTAATATCGAACTATTCATCAAATTTGGTAAAATTCGGGAAAACTGTAATATGTCTCTAAATGCGTACCTAATACTTTGTATTATGGTTAAAATAAATGTTCTTACCTATCACCTCTTTTCAGATATACATCGATGAACTAAAGATCCTGATAGTGCATGTGCGTTCGAAATCTAGAGGAACAATTAAAATATAAATTTCGAAAAAAAAAAAAAGAACTCTGTATGAAAATATCAATGGACGGGGATCACAATGAACGTGAAGACCCCTGTAGTGTGAATCGAATCATTATTATAATTTTCTGTTTAGAATCAAATTCAGGGCAATTGTCTGCGACTGTTCTCCATCGGGTTTTGTAATTTCTCTTTCCCTTCTTGAAGTTTTTTTCTTCTTTGTTGAAAAAAGGCGCCTTTGTACATTATTGTTTCGCTCCTTCGCTCCAACGTTCGTCGGGCATGTCGATAGGTGAAGGCATAGGTGATGTTTGTCCGCGTCCGCGTCTCGCTTGGCGCGGTTCTCCCACTACGTTGTTTATACTAATACTTCCTTGCGCTAGACGCTAGTTTGACGCGCGGCCTAACCTAGGGGAGGAAGACATTCCACCCGGTTCATATTGTTGCAAGTTATACCACTGTTGCAAGTATGCCCACTTTTACTACACCCGGTTCATTTCAAAAGAACAACCCTAATTGTGATATCCGTCAGTGCTCTAACCAGTTCCAGCACCGAACGGACTGTCACCAACGTCATGCATGTCATAAATGTCAAACATACATCAAATAAATTCAGATAAACATGCCAACATGGACGAATTCAATAATAAAACAGTTTTATTGTGTGATGTTACCTATTATTTCTGCAGATGTTGCTTCTTCGAAGGTTGGAAATGTTCTGCCGAGATCGTCGCTCGGGCTGCTATTTATAGGGCAACCGTTTGTTGTGATTGTAATTAGGCCCACTTCCATGGTTACTGATGTTCTTTTATTGAAACGAAACTGGATTTGGCCCCTTTTTGGCCCCATTTCAGGGTGCTCCCCAGCAGTATGAGACTTCTAGCTGTGAACATACGATGTTACTAGGTTAGATATCTAGTTTCAGGTGCTTTTCAGCTGGCCCTTCAGTTCTCACTTGAATTATTTCCCAGTTTATGAAGGGTTGACAATGTCAAAGATTGGCAGATTGATAGCGTCCTTTTTGGAAAATCTGCTTTTTTAAAATTGTGAGTAGATTACATGGTCTAAAGCCATCGGCAGGAATACTCACCAACCCTTTAGAAGCTGGTAGGGTGTCTTCAACCACATCCAGCTGCCAGTCTGGGCCTCTTGATTCCAGGTTACTATGTAGCAGTATTCGAAGGAACACTGGTTTGCTTTCAAGTTGATAGTATTGATTTCACAATCAATGAAGGATTCAAAGAAATAAGAATCCAGCTTGATAGCATAAGTTCTTCAAACAGTGAATGATTAGATTTATATCAAAGACCTAGGAATTTAGCTAACAGAATCAAACATATCCATAGAATACTGCAGTATTGTGTTGCTCCCTAGTGAAAAACATGGGGCCTCAGGCCTAAGGAAATAACTACCGTATCAATGAACAACATATATTTTCCTCTTAAGGTAACACAACAATTATCCTACATGTAATAAAACCTATTGTCTATGTTCGGTTACACTACTACATAACGAAATTGGCATTTAGCGTGTACCAAGGTAAATTATCGATTAATCGCAGATTGGCGATCTGTGATTTATTCAAAATATCAAACACGTTACCATAGCAACACGATTTCTTGAACACATTATCTTGGCAACATATTTCATTAAACACACCTTCAGTAATTTGAGACATCTCCGGCCTGTCAATTGTAGGAAATGTCAACTGTCATTTTCGAATTTTGTTTCAGAATTATTCAAACAATCCTTGTTTGCATCGGAATTCTTCAATATAAATATGTGCGAAATGTAGACGACAGTGATTTCGAAGAGAATGTTTTGGTACTCGCATATTTCCAAGAACAATAAAATTGAAGCATCCATCTCTGAGAACCATTTCTTCATTCTGCGCTAAGCATGACAATAAACGTGAAACAAAGGCTAGTAAGCAATGGACTGGACATATCTACGACCAATATCACTAACACGAGTCTCGCTGATTGCATGCAGTTGCATGTTCTCAATTCCCATTCCTTTCGAATTATCTTGTAGGTTAGCAGGAATAGCAGGTATGTTGATGTAATTTTCGGAGTTCGTAGAACACTCGCTCCACTCGTCCTCTAAATACTCGTTACCCGAAGGGCGTTTTTAACACTCATAACATAATATACTATTATACATAGTCTCCTTCTTGAGATATGATCCTTCCTCACAATTTCGTGAAGAGCGTTTCGTATCAACAAGTTCAATCCGCAGAAAAAATTACTCAATTGAATCAACGGAACCTATAGGGTAAAAACAAACTTTTTCGTTCTAAGATATGATCCTTTCTCACGATTTCGTTAATCAATAAATGGAATTAGTGATAATAATAAATATATACCTATTTTATTTTATGCTTAATGTGCTAAGTCGAAGATATCCGAAGATGAAACGTACGGACATTCATCAATCACGCCCCATGTACGGAAATTCCACGTACGGACATTCCACCTATCCATTATTTCAGTGACGATCTAGTACTTACTTCCTTTCAATTTCAATTGATTCAAATTTCAATTACCTTGACATGAGAATATAGACCTTGAATGCTCTCTAGAGTTGAGAATTTCCACACTGTTTTGTTGGTCATTAGTTTTCCATTGGGAGGGACCATATAATTCGATAACTCTAACTGCGTCGGGACCTGATATAATAATAATACGTGAATATTCTGGTCACACAGGCATAAAGAGAGGAAAATGGTATCTTGACAATATGGACATGCATGATGTTCTCGCTTTATTGTGTTTTCATAAGTACCGATGATAAGAGTATGAAGAAGGAAACTTGTGCTACTCATATTATTTGTTTCTTATTGTTTCTCTGAAATTGAATGAAATACTAAAACAAAAAATGTGCAAAGTATATTGACTCTAGGTTATGTTATGTAACGAAAGCGAGAAGGAAATATATTGAACAGGTTTCAAATCATTCAACAGATTTTCGTTAATTTATGATAGAAGTACATGGTATCTGTATCAGTGAAGAAAAACTCACACATTCATCTCCAATATTATGAAATGATAATTCAACATAGTACACGTTCAATAATATGAGTAATTACAATGTTCTTCTCCTTATCACACACTTTTTCACCTTCAAAATCTCTCAGCGAATTCTTTCAATCTATTTGAGCTTCTCTAAGTTGGCCACCTCTTTTGGATATTATCTTCTGCATGAAATTGTTTCAATTTCCATGAAAATTAAGAGTAGTTTCAGGAAACAATTATTGAAAGTTCAAATTGATCTCCAAAAAATCTATACATTATACAAATTTACAAAATTTTGATGATTTTTATCAGTCAACTCTTTCAATATTGGCCAATCCTGTGAACATTTTCCGACAGAATCAGGTTCATATGCGCGTCTGACAATGACTATTATGTCGTGTTGCATATTCATGTCTGAAAAAGACCGAAGCATAAGGGGTTTAATTATTGGATAGTAAAATATAGAGTTTTGAAAATTTCATATATGGAATTCAGAGCGGAAAAGTAAAATATGTGTATTGAGATTTATAAATATACCACATAATTCTGTCATTGTCCTTCCCTCTTTTATTTTGATGAAAGTGATCTTCATCGCTATCAACCCATTTGAATTTTTGTGTATCTCCTGACCGAACCTTATGTTCCTCACTCTGTTTGGTAATTCAGCTGGAGCTTTTTGGGAAACGCCCAATGGATACTGACTTTTGAATAGTGAAGGTACATAGTAGGTACCCGTAGCTTCATTCGGGAATAACTCTAATTTTTGCCACTAATCTGTTATAATCTGAAAAAATAAAATTTGGTAATAGCTGTTGCATAATATTTATCATGCACTTCAGGGATTCAAAAGGTACTAAGTAAATCCCTATTTTTGGGGAAAATCCCTAGGGAGATTCAAAGTGCCACTATTTCCCTGAAATCTGGATCACCATAGTTACTGAGGTCGTTGATATAGTAACAATCAGCCACTTCGATTACGTTTTATAAATAGAATACCTGCCGTTTAGTGGCATCAAATTTGTTAAGCCATTTTCAAAGTTTCACTTATCCTGAAGTGCATGAAATAGTATATACACCTCAGACCTGAAGTGTTTTTGAATCCTTCGACAA